>VZRR01009218.1:219071-241763 GCA_013398015.1 Oreocharis arfaki
TGTTCAGCCTCGGGAGAGGACATCATCAGTGTCTATAAATATTTAAAGCGGGGGTGTCAGAGCATGGAGCCAGGCATCGGACAAGAGGCAACGGGCAGAAACTGATGCACAGGGAGTTGCACCCGAATATGAGTGAGAACTTCGCTGTGCGGGTGGCCGCACACTGGAACAGGTTGCCTGGAGAGGTTGTGGAGTCTCACTCGCTGGATATAGTCAAGAACCGTTTGGATGCAACTCTGTACCATGTAGTTCCAGGAACCCTGCTTAAGCAGTGAGATTGGACCAGACGACCCACTGTAGTCCATTTCAACTTGATGTATTCTGTGGCATTCTCGTGGGACTTTCGGGTACTTTCCATCATCATTTTTGAGACAAAGAGCCACCCCCATCACGGCTGCCTGAAGGAGAGACCTCACCGAGGCTGCGTGGGGAGCGTTGGGGCAGCACATGCTCACACAGACACCAAGTGACACATCTCATCCCCAGGGCACCAAGGGACACATCTCATCCCCAGGGCACCAAGGGACACATCTCATCCCCAGGGCACCAAGGGACACATCTCATCCCCAGGGCACCAAGGGACACATCTCATCCCCAGGGCACCAAGGGACACATCTCATCCCCAGGGCACCAAGGGACACATCTCATCCCCAGGGCCACTCAGCAGCACCCGTGGCAGCTCTTGGCATGCCCAGGGAGGAGGGCAAAGGAGCGAACTCTGGCTGTGGCGCTGGAGCATGACCCGAGTGGCGAGGCGGGGGGTGCGCAGGTGTGGGCAGCCAGGCCTGCTCCCAGGCCCAAGTGGCTCTCCAAATACTACCATATGTTACGGCTCTGGGACCAGAAGGGGAGAGGGAGGCACTGTTGGGAGAAAACAGGAGAGCTGCCAAGATAAAGAATTCATTACAGAGGAGTCATGTCGTGATCTCACACTGGAGACGAGTGAAATATTCTGTGTGATTTAACATTTGGTGAAAATACCCCAAACCACATGCTGCCCTTCCCCCACCCCCTTATACCGACCAGGGTTGCTCAGAGTCTCCAAATCTTTATTTTATTTTCGTCAGAGCTTAAAACCCTGCTGTGCACTGTGTTACTGCCTTAGTCAGGATTTCATTCTGGGATGATACTGACCTAGTGTGTGTGCTGTATAAAACACCTTTTATTACATGGGCTTAGTGAAGAAGTAGGAATTTAGCTTCATAGGGGATCTAACAGATAAGTCTCTCATCATTTTTAGCTTGCAGAAGGGTATCTTCCCTGCGTTTGTTGATAGTGATGCAGTTGGTAACCTGGGAAAGCTGCACAGTAGATTTGCCAGCATCCATTAACATTTCCGCCCAGCCCACCTCTTGGCTGGTGTCCATTTCTCTGTTTTTGAATTTTTCTTTTATTGTCCAGAAAAAAAAAATCAGACTTTCCTTGTTCTGGAAGTGAAACAGGCTGCATGACGTTCCCACCATAACCTTGTTGTTCACCAAAGTCTTGGATACACAGCCTGTGCCTGCTGAGGTGCACTGATAGAGTGTGGAAAGGAGGAATGGTGCAGGATAACCAGCTGATGTAGCAGAACAATAGAGAGGTTTGGAGTAGAATGCACAGATAACACTGCCAAATATCCTGATTATGAACCACCTTTCAGAATTTCATGGCTCAGTTCTCAGGAATAAATATAAATTTCAGAAGGAACGACAGGAGAGGGTTGTGCACCCGGATCTTGATGGTGTGGCTGGAATGTGCATTACTATTTGGTGGCAGCCTTTAGTGGGAGATGATAACTGTTTAATTATGCCTATACCTGCATCTGTATGCTCAGATCATTGGAAGGTTAAAATCCAGAGAAACTGGTGTTAGCCAACCAACAGCTGTGAGAACACAAACAGTAGCTGTGAGAACCATGAACTGACCTGTTTATATCTACTGTGGGTTTGCTCGATGCATAAGGATTACTTGAAGGAAATTGTTCTGTTCTGCTGCTTACCAACTTAGTAAATGCATCTGGATGCATTTATTTATTGTTGGATGCTGTAACAGATAGCAAGTCAAACAAAAGCAGGAGAGCTGATCACTGGGAATTTATACCAGTTTGTTTAAAATTACCTCCACCGCTCACAAAGGGGAGGAAGAAATTGTGTTTATGCTCTGTTACAAAGCGTTGTAGTGTATAGTCCTAAAATGGGTTATCCATCAGTGAAGTCAGCTGAAGACATCTCCTGTTTGGCTGCTTGTCCCTGGCCATTCAGTTGTGCTGCCGAAGATGCTTGTTGGCCAAGCTGTGAACCAGATCACTGAAACCCCCTTGGTTAAATCCTATAACAGAAAGACAAATCAGAAATACTGGGAAACTGCAGCCTTTGTTTCCTCCAAATGGTCTGGACTGCAAAACATCCAGCTGCATGTTTTGCAGCTGAGCCATCTGAAAACCTTCAGCTTCCTTCTGATAACTAAAAGATGAAGTTGCTGCAATCTCAAAACTTGTATTGGCAAAACTGAGTGTAATTCAGCCATGATGATAAACCTCTGGTTAGAGGAACAGGCGAATTACAGATTCAGAGAGACGGTATGCAGTTTGGGCTGCCTTCTGCACAAAACAGGAATGTGCTGATGTAAACTTGACACTTCCAAGTAGTGAAATTTGGTCTAGTGCAAGAGTTTAATGAGACTATCTGTGGTGACTTTGTGTATGACATTTTTGGGGAGAGTGGCAACCTAAATGTGACAAAATCAGCCTTTAATTTTTTGGCTTATTAAAAAACACCACTTATGTGTGGAGTAACCTCAGACATGAATTTACAATACACTTGGAATTCTGAATAATACTCTGTGTAGATGAATCATAGTTTACCTTTCCCTGGGAGACAGGTTAACAAGCCTGTGTATTATGAGTTTATACAGGACGGTAAGAAAGCATGCGTGGTAAACACAGTGGAGTAGCCAGACACAGTAACATGCCCACATGCCCACACTTTTAATAGTAGTACAGAAGAAGTGTTTAAAAATGAGATATACTCTTTACCTCCTTCAGGAAGAAGGAACATTGGTTACCTTTTCTTTTAGGGCAGCTTAAAGAACATTTGCACTTATTTGTTCTTCAGTAAAGTGTGGGGAGTGGAAAGGCATTTGTAGTTGTACATGTCATTTCTCCTCTACTTGGTATTTTCTGAAAGACTACGGTTGACTAAAGAACCAGTAAAGGTTTTGGTTCTTATTAATTGAAGCCTGATTAACTGAGAGGAAAATTAATTTTAATCATGCTTGGTTTGTTTTAAAAATGTGCTTATTTTAAATGCTTGAAAAATATTTGGAAAAAATGATCTTTTCAGTAAGAACCATCAACTTCTCAGCTTTAGTTGGGAAGTAAGCAGAGTCTCTTTGCTTCAGTCCTTAAGAACACACTTAATTGCTTTATACTGCTTTCATAAAATTGAAATGTTTCTGAAACAGGGAGGCTTTCTGAATTTTGGCTTCAGAAAGCTGTTTCTGTTTTAGAAAACTGGCCAGAAAAGTTGTCTAGAACAGCTAACATGGCCTTCAGCACTGCTAAGGAAACAGCCTTTCATCCTCCTTATATTTCTAAAAGAAGAAGAAAGGTATTAAGAAAAAAGAAAAACACACTTTCTCCCCCTCCACCCCCCACCAAGAGAACACTGTTCAGTCCTTTTTCCCCTCAGAAAGGAAGAAGGGGAGGAACATAAAACTCATTTTGCTTTCCTTTCCAAAGTTTCATAGCACTGCAGCATCTGGGCTGGGAACAGCTTTTGCTTGAAGTTTGTAACCCCCCAGGACACAAGCGTCTCACGAGTTACACAGATTTGACAGCTCTAGCATGTGTTACCACAGCCTCCCTGAGCTCTCACATACCAAGCTGGATGTAGGAGGTCTTTGCCTACAGTTGCTGCTCTGGCCACCAAATGATTCTTTTTAACTTATTTCTTATTCTCTAAATTTGTCTATATAATTTGCATAAAGCTTCCCACATGGGCTGCGCTGGCCTTGTGGATGTGGACCAAATATCTGCTTTGGCTTTAGGATCTGGAAAGCTTATTTCTACATCACTGGATTGTAAGTGCGTGTGCCCTGAAAGGGGTAAAGGTTAAGCCAAGTGTAAATATATTAAGATGTTCCCCTTCTGAATATGACATGGTGCTCTTATTTTTCTAGTGCCAGAGGTCAGTAACTTCTTCGTTAGACTGAGTTCTAATCATGAGACAATAAAATAACCTCTCCTTCTCAGACTGTAGTGGGCCTTCCTGATAAAATAAGGGTTGCTAGATGTTCTCTGAACAGTGGGAACTTGCAGGGATGGTTAGAGGGAAAGCAAACAGCTGGATTGTAAAGACAATGCAATTCAGACCGTCCATCCACCACATGGCAGGGTCTACCCTCCAGTGCTGGGCCAGTCTATGCACACTCTGGGCCTAACCTATTTAAGCTGGCCCATCTAATAACATGGCCAAAAGCAAAGCAAGTTTTAGATATGCCCTTCTCCCTCCAGCTCTTGCATTTAGTGGATGCCTGACCAGTGTTTTTTCTCTTCACTCAAATATTTCCAGTCAAGCTGAGTTATAAGTGTTTGTAGACTCTGTTGTTTATCACAAGTATAACACACAGAACAGATCAAACTTTCTTTATAAAAATACATTTACATTTAAGAATCTCCACCAACTTTGTTTTACTGGGAAAAACCCTCAAAACTTGCAAGGCCCTGTATTTAATTTTGGAAAAGATGCTTTCTTAGTCCACTCTCCCATGTGCATGCATGTGCAAGGAGAATGTTTTTTCCTCTCTGTAGCAAATGGTGTAAGGATTCCTGGCTATGCTCAAAATGAAATCCATTATCATCTGTCAGTAAAACGACTTCGAAATTCCAGCTGGATGTTGTGCAACAGTCTCTTTAAAGAAAGACTCCTGCATTTGGTGTTGTAGTTCTACTGTCTCTAAGTAACTAAATTTTGGAAGTAGTTTGGTGCTGCCACTCAGCAAAAAAGGTCCAAATTCAGGTATCTCAGGCTTTATTCCTGCCCCTTTCCAAAACAGATCACAAGTTTTTATTCTTCTCCCTAGAGAAAGAAATCCAAAGAAAACATTCTCCCACTCTTCCAGAAAGCCAAACTCCTCATCTCCACTCCATTCTCTTACATTTTCAAATCCTGCATCATTGCATGCTTTCTTCTGGCACAAAAGGAGTAGTTTCTCTAAGGTTATAAAGTCTTCCGTGGAGATCTGCTTCTGTAGCAGTCCTCACTCCTACCACCATCCAGAAAGAGTGGCTTGCACAGTAGTGCTGAGCACTCACTGCTAACATTTCTCAACAGCCAAACAAAGCAAAGTTTAAATAAGTAGGATTTGAAACATTATGCCATTATTGGTGCAAAAAAAAAGTCTCTAATACATTAAAAACAAACATTAACACCATGGAGGGTAAACAGACTTGAGCTATATGCCAGAGTTTGCAATGAAAATATTGATGAAAAGAGGTGGAAAGACATGGTGTGTTTATTTTTTTAAAAAACAAGAGATTATTTTTAAAAATAAGTGTAAGCTGTGCTAGAATTGGAGTAACTAAATGGCTAGGGCCATACTTCTTTGGCCTTGGTAGTCTCATTCAGCGAACTTTTAGTTGGATAGTTTTTAACTGGATTTTCTGAGGATGATGTCTAATGGCAGAATAAGTAAATTGCCACGTTATATAGTATTCTGAAACTGTTGCTTTGACTTTATTTCCCCCTCATTTCTCTCTAAACCATTTTCCTGAGCACATACACTCCCCAATAGAACTGGTTCAGTGAGCACGTTTTGGAAAGAAGTACATGGGATAATGGCTATTTCCTGCTCTGTTTTGGCTCTCAGTCATACTTGTGCCTAAAATCTGCTTTATAGAACAGCCATGATTAAACTTCCCAGTCCTAGGACTGTATCACGAAACACTATCATGCTTTATGGTGTCACCCACTAAATCCTTTACTCTTTCATAAACCTGAGGTGTAACTACTGTCTCCTTACCACTAGACTAGAAAAGTGTCCTGCGCTTCTCTCTTCCCCATCTGCATTATTCCTACTTCACAAGCTTTTCTTATCCTGCGTCTCCAAAACTCAAAGCGGACCCCACACTGGGGCAACATAAAGAATCAAATCCAGCATTGCCCAGCAGGAGCTCATCTTTCACCAGCACCTCTCTCCTGCCAGTCCTTCCTTCTAGACACAGCTGGTCCTTGTGATCTGAGCTACACCTGCCAAGAACCCCATCCTGTGAGCTCCGAGCACAGCGCTCCAATGAACATATTTATGCAGGTGTGGTCCTCTTCCTCATCAGCTGTGCTGGAATGCCTCCTCTCTTGCTCTTTATTGGGCACCCCACTACCACCATTTCCCAGGCAATTATATGAAATAAAAGAATATGGGAAGGCTGGCTTCTGCAATACTCCAGATAATTTCAGAATTTGCTCATTTCTGAGGGCATCAGGATCTAGCCCTGAACCTGCATAGTGTCCCCTGCAACTGCTGTAGCCCCAGTTACTAGGAAAAGCATGGTGAGAACCAGGTGATGGGGATGAGCAGGCTATTGGCGGTCTCTGTCTGCCAGGGCCTCGTCTTGCACCCTCCTACCAAGACAGTGAGAGTTGGAAAGTATTATGAAATGTGGCTTACCTTTGTGGAATAATCTGTAAGGGAGTAGTGTTCTGGTTCTTTGGAAGGACACTGTGCAGTTTTGTGATGTAACCACAAAATAAGACAGTTTTCTGCCCCACCAAAGTCCACATATATCCTTTGTGCGAGATTTTAGCAAGTCTTAACAATATGGGAAGTGGAAATAATTTGTGCTGTCTTATTTTCTGCAAATGACAGCAAAACCAAGGCTCCATCAGAGTGATTTAATTCTCAGAAAACTACTTAAAGATCAAATTAAATAATTTTAGGAAAGATAAGCAATATTTTCATCCCTATCAGATGCCAACACCTGATTTAATGTAAAAGCTTCACTTACTACTGACAGATGTTGTACAATCAATGAAAGTTACAAAGAAGATTTGGTAATGCTTTATTAGCAACATTGTATAGTTTCTGCCATGACCAACCTTTGGTATGGATTCAGTAAGCTTTAAGCAAGTAAAATGCAGCAAGTTTTTATATTATATCATTGCAGAGATTGAGTTCAAAAGGATTTCTAATTAGCACTTTTCTTAGTTAACAAACTGTGTTAGCACTAATTTCCATCAGTCAGATTCCTTAACTCACATTAAGAGCAGTCAAAAAGAAAAAGCAGGCTTTTTTCCATCTCTCTGCATCTCATTACTTCAGACAAAGCAAAACATTTACTGTGGCAAGGCTGCAAAATGTGGAGGGCCATTAATGGAAAAGGTACAGTACATAACTAGAATGTGGCCATGCTCCAAATGCATTGACTTGCTTGTGCCAGGGCTTTCAGGTCATGCATCCTTGCTTTGTATCCAGTGATTTTTAAGAGAGGTAGTAGTCAGCATTGGAAAATAATGTGGAGAGATTTGAGATAAACAGTTGAGCTCAGCAGCTTGGCCCAATGTACCAGCTATGGTGTCTAAACTCTAATTCTCGACTACACACTTAGACCTGGAGTATGTAAATGTCGTAAAGTCGTTGTGACTGTCGTTGGGTTTGTCAAATTAGGACTGTGAGCAAAATGAAAGAAAGCAGATTTCTTAGTTTTCTTTAAAATATATGTTAAATGCCAACAGAAAGCTTTTTTTTTGGTGAAAACATCTTTTTCACTTGCCTTGAATTATCTTTGCTTTTCTTCATCATCCCACAAAATCCTCTGATGACTAAACAACAATAATTTAAAGAAAACACTGACAAATTAGTTATTTTTAGTGCAAACTCCCACCAGTAAACCTTGAATGCTATTACTACCAGTGTGGATCAATGAACTGCAACTTGTCTGGTTTCCACTTAGACAAATAGCTAACATTTGCAAGATTTAATTGAACTTTTTCCTTTATTTTGTAACACCAAATATTGTTTTCCAGGACAGAAGATTAATTAGCTGAAATTGAAAGTCTTCTGGTGTGATGTTGTTCAGACAACACTAGAAAGACAGAGCTATGCCACCAAGAAGTGTGAGAGTTTGGATGGAATAAAAGGCTACTCTGAAACTGAATCACTCCTAGATGGTTTTCATTTCAGAGGTGATGGAATTATATTTTGGAGATCATAACAGCTTTTGCACAAAAGGTTCAATCAGAACTTCATGTTCCTTTTTAGAGCTTATTACTTGAGATTCCAAGCTGGATCAAATATATTTCTGTTGTTTGAAGGCAGTAAGTTAGCTGTGGGAAAAGCTGATCAGTTCTGAAGCAAGGAAATTATCGACTACTAAAGCTCAACACTTACCTCATTCAGAGCTTGCCATCAGAGTTCAAGTAACTCTAGATGCTTTGAACAAGAGGCTGAGGCCCAGATCTGTAGGCACTTATCTCCCCAGACACCTTGAACGACCTGAGCTTTTGTACCTGCCTTGCACACCTTCACCCACACACCCTGGATCACTGGAGGTACCCTTACATCTGATCAGAGTGCTGCTGATAGGGAGAAAACAGGGCAGACTGAGCTGGATTACCCTTCTTTTCTGCCCAGGATGAGTGGGTTAGCAATATGCAGTAGATACAATTGGCAGCACTGCTCATCCAGTGGTTCTAATAGATTTTAAGGAAATGTTAGTCAGTTGATTCACTGCATGTACTAGGATGCTGTTCAAATCAGAGATTTAGAGATCTTTCCTGCCAAGAGCAGTGGAGTTTCCTATAGAAAGTGCTGTCCTTTTTTGCTTTTCAGAACATGGCAAAATCATGGAAAGGCTTCACAGTGCCATAAACCAATTTTTTTTCCCCCAAGTGTTCATGATAAAAGACTATTTATGATGCGTCTTGGCCTTTGGGAGGTATTTCTCAAGGCTGCATTTGTTCCATCATCGGTATTTCATCAGCTAGCCGGGAACAGAGTGATCTTCTGAAAGAATGAGTACATTTCTGATCCTGATTTTGTCTATAGAAGTAATGTGAAGGCATGGAGAAAACAAGTGACAGAACCCTGGGAGCCACTGCATCACCTCTCCAACACACGAACAAAGCAGTCTGTACAGCTTGAAGTGTGGTGAAAGGTGAGAATGCACTAAAGGCAGGCATTTGAATCTGGAAGAAAATAATTCCAGTTCTTTTAATGCAAATACGCTATGAGTGGGGCATGGCAATATTACCATTTGGGACTATGCTGTATGCTCAATGTCTTTTTAAACTGAGATATCTTGACCTGCCTTAACCCATTCATTTGCCCATCCTCCCATGCTGGTATCTAAACCTCCACTTACATATTTGGAATTTGAGGAATTGTTGAAAGGAAGAAACATTATGCACGCACTTTCATCCATTTGTTTTCCTCAAGTCAGTGGGGTAATAGAATGTTTTAATCGAGTTTTGCAAGGCTCCTGACCTAGACAGGAAGCCCTGGAACTCACTTGCACTAGACCTTTTAAAAGAACAGCTTATCAGTCTGATACAGATCAAGCCGGGGATGTTTCATCCAGCTGCTTTCTGGGATATGTGTGAGAATTTGATGTGGTGTTTTCTGAGTGTTTTTTCCTAAGTGCGTAAGACACTTCTGTACAGTAGTAGATCTAAAACATAAATTTAAGAAAGAAAGAACAAGACAAAGCAAATCTAGTTGTGGTGTCAACTATCCGTATTTTCATAGCCATATATTCATATGGTTCAGTATGCATTTGTAAAGCCGGAAAACTCAGGCAAGATTCTTGATAGCAGTGGAAGAGCAAGACTCTTCTCTAAGCTAACAGATGCTCCATACTTTGTATCTATGAGATGAAAAGTACAAGCAAGCATCAGCGGGGATTCCATCCTTCAGGAACAGATATATGGGTTACAGACTTAATCTCTGTGCAATCTCTCCAGCTGCACTTCACCTAGAGCAGAAACAGTGGGATGTGTGTACATGCTGAACCATGAAACTGTAGTATTTCCTGTCTTATGATTTGGTTGTTTCAAACTTACACTCATGACCTAGACCTCTGGAAAACACTCCAAATCATGAAAATATTCTGATAAATCTGGTGAAAGGTAGACTTGTTACCCGAGATGGAGCTTATGGTAGAGACCTCCATTATTGGCTAGATGGCAGTAGAGGTTATTTATGTTTTGATACACATGTGCACTATGCTATTATACCACTTTGAAATTCAGCTTACTGTATGTCCACTAGCACACTGTACTAGTGGAAAAGCTTCTGATATCACAGATCTAATCATCCCTATGCTAATGCTGCTGTGTTTTGTTACATCCAGCAAAAAGCGATTTTCATAAGGACAGTTTACTGTTTGTCTCCATAGTTCCTTCGTATTCGTGGAATGCAAAACCAAACACCCTTCACTTGTCCCTTTTCAAGAATAGATTTCTAATTAAAATTATACAAATCAGCCAGATGCCTACCGCTCCAGGGCAGCAAAGCTGTTTTCTCTCAAATTCCCGGTAGAATCCCAGTTTATGTGTTTCCAGTGGTCCCTCTGCTTGCCTTGTACAGTAGAGGGTTTGGGCAGGATTTGGAGTTTGGTTTGCTAGTGTAGTGATGTGGGCTCATGGCATGATAATTAATCCTCTTCGTGGTGGGGACAGAAGCAGCTGTGTGAGCACCAGGACTTCTGTGTCCACTCAGGGAATGTCATTCAAGATGGTGGTTTAACTCCTCCAGCAGAAGGCGGCTCCTGTTGGCGTGGGGGTCTCCATGTCTCCACAGAGTCTCTTGGTCCGGGATGGCTGCACTTGGGGAGATCTTAAGTTTAGGCAAGGGAGCATGTAGGGGAAGCTCTGGCAGCCAATCCCTGTGATTCCCAAGAATGCTAAGAAAACCAGTGGTTTACAGACCACATAAAGTACACTGTGGCAGGATCACTGGAGACTGAGCTTGTATAAACCCTGTGGTGCAGTACTGGTCACCAGCCCGCCGGACGCTGGCAGGGCAGGGAAAACACAGACTAGCCTGGTCCAAATATCATTCAGAGAATCAGGCTACATGCTGATGCCACCATTGAGTCAGAGATCACCAGGATGATTTTTGGTCCCCTGAACAGGTGTGGATACAGCTTGATGAGATTATGCAACTTCTGCCTCTTTCAGAGAAGGAAATTGTTGTGCAAGAGATCTTTTCACAGTGTCCTTGGCCTCACTCTGTAGCTGACTGGGACAGGTTTCCTGGGGCCTCAGGGAATGGATTCAGGCTTGGATCTGAAAAACCTGAGGCCCAGAGGAGCTGTTCTACATCCTCCAACTCCTCTTCTTCGATCCAGTCTTAACAGTGTCCTGTGGAGCCCTCTGCTGCAGCTGCAGCTGGTGCCCCTCTGTGGCAGCCACTGCCTTCAGCCCCGCTGCTCTGCCTTTGCCTTACCACCTGTTGGTGGATGCTCTCTCCCAGGCAGCCTCAAGCCCGGGGAGATTAGACCCATTCATATCTGAAATGACAGGGGAGTGCGAAATTTTAAAATGCCTTGTTCTCTTTAGTGCTGCTCCCCCACGGACCCCTGACCCCCCTGAGCAGCTGCCCCCTCCCACCCCCCAAAGCCCCTTGGAGCAGCTGCTGTCCGTCTGGCTGCCTTGGCCTCCTTGTCAGCTGTTTGATGTCACCCATCAATCTTCCATCTTCCCTGCAAATCTCTGATGATCAAGTTTCACGTATCCAGGACTCTGGCCGTAAAGCCCCTTTCACTGGTATAATTAGTAATTAGAGGAATAATGTTAGCAAACTCCTCTTGGCATAAACAGACACTCAATCCCCATCTGTCAGGTCAGGAAATTCACATTAGGGCGAAGGCCTAATACAGATTTTTCTGTCTGAGGTGAACGACCGCACACGCTCCACACTACTTAATTAAGCTGGCCACGTGACATCAAGTGGGAGCTATTTATAAGTGACCACTTCAATTATAAACAATTTTCAGTGTTTTCAAAGTCATCATGTCTTTCCTGCTATGAATCCCCATGGGCTTTGAAAGAAATGGTCTCTCTCAGCAATGCTCTGTAATGCTCCGTAAGGAGCCAGGAGGGCCATTAATGACAGGTGTTCAAGTCCATGGTCTTTCCTGGAGCTGCACTGCTGAGATGACACCATTCAGTGGACTTGTCCTGTCATTCAAGTGTGACAGGTAAGGCAAACTGAGGACCAGACCTCTTCACTGCAGCTAACAAACTCCTGATATTCTGCGGTGGGTAAAACTCAAGACAGACTGGTTCTGACTGGAAACAAGGCAGCATGTATTTAATGTGGAACAGGCAAAATGGAATGTTTTATTATTGTGTAATAGATACTATAACTAGAAGATAAGACAATTTAAGAAAGCCCTGTGCCTTGTGCTATGCAGGATACTGGAGCAGATGATCACAATGGCTTCTTCTGGCCTTATCATCTGTATTGTTTGGCTCCTCTTTAGAGCTACTTTTTTGCCTTTTGCAGTGGGGAAGGTTCATATGTGACTGAGGATCAAGCTTCTGGTCCTTCCATAATTATATGAGGGAAAGCCAGAGGTTGTACAGCTGGGCAAGGGCTCAGCAGAATTTAAGATCAGAAACCCTTTTCTGGGTTTTTTGTTTCATTTATAGGTGTTGGTGCAACCAAAACAAAGAAGAACAAGCCAAGTCTGTGGCTGTGTTCCATGCCAGTATTTGGGCAGACTATAAATGCAAAACCACAGCACCACAACCAAGGGAATTCTTATGTTCCCAAAGTTTTGTGTTGCTCTGTAACCCAGTCCTGCCTGGTGTCTCCAGAAGGAAAGCCATCTCTTTTCAGGTTTCTGAGCTAAATAAGATGTGACAGCACATGGTTGTTTCAGGAATGGGCAGAGAAGCTTGAGTCGCACTCAGATAAGGACCCATTGCTAAATGGAAACGAGAAAATATGATATGGCTTTTCAGGCAGTATTTACCTTTAAATTACCCAGGCCACTCCTTAGCTTAAAGGGACCTACCTCTAGGAGCTTGAGAGGGACAGGGTGAACCACAGCTGCTGGAGTGGGAAAGGAGGACTTTCTGAAGAAGGAGAGGACCTCTGAAATTTATGTTTCCTGTCATGGTCATTTTCTTTGCAGGATGCATAGCTGAAGAAGGGTGCAGACAATTATTTTTTGTTGGAAAAATTTCCAGATATTTTGAACACTGTGTCTCAGGGTACTAAAATCAAGCTGGACATTGAGTTCACCGTTAGATACAAAATATGAATTAACGCAGTGTCACAGGAGAAATGGTATGAAAAACAGGGTTAAATTAATACAGTGTCATAACCTCATACTTTTGACCTGATGCATACCTCAAAATGCTGTCCTTATTTTAAACAAATTAAAAGTCTTTGTCCTTAACAGCTTAATAGTATTGTCTTAAAATATTTTTCTGAATTATGTTCCTAGGCCTTAAAGAGGAAAGGTGAGCTCGAGGAAAAATAAATCAGCTATGTAGGATCATGCTGACATCGTTAACAACTGATAACTTAAGGTCATTTTCAGAAGCCCCTGTCACTTGAGATGACTGAAAAAAGTGGTAACAGCAGAGGGTTGCTATTCGGTAGGTGGAGGAGCATGAAAAACAGATGAAGTCATACAATTTGTACTACCACATACTGTTGGATTTTGTAGAGAATATGTGGCAGGAGAGGAGTGGTGAGATGCGGACTCTGTTCCCATGGGGACTGTGGTCACAGTGGATCCCCTCTGCCAGCTCCAAACAAGCTGTGATCCTTGTGTCCCGTCTCTGTTCCCTGGGCCTTGCTGCAGTTCTTCCTTTTTCCTGTTCATAGATACGTGTTGTAGTTCAATCCCTTCTCTCCCATCCCTACCCTAGTTTCTTGGCTCAGCTTGTCTCTGACCCCGTTCTCTGATTTGTGTCACTAGCATTGACTAGTTCACCAATCAGCATTTCTCTGCCACTCTGAGTTTACAGTAATTTCTCCCTATCTGTGTTTCTCGCTATCTGTTGCTCTGTACCACTCCAGCTTCTCAGACTCTTCAATCACCTTTGCGGTTCACCCTATTTTCTGTCTTATGTGTGCTCTGTTCCCTCTCCAGCCTTGGGCTCTATGTAGACCAACTCCTTTGCCTTGCACACAGCTCTTACTAGAATTGATCTGTCTCCTGCCACGCCTCTCCATCTGACAGGTTTCCAAATAGCTTGTGATTCCATCCCTCTTCCCAAGCTGAATCTTTCCTTTTCAGATGCCTCCTCCTCTTTTCTTCTGAATGTAGCCTTTCCTTTTACTCAGATTCCTGTCCTGGGCATTCCTATGTCAATTTCCTGCTCTGTATCAATTGCTTTTTATTCCTTCCCTCCACATCTGCTTCCATTCAGTGGGTCTTCTCCACCATTTTCTCTGATTGCCATTAGCAGATCATCACAATCCTGAGGGGAGCCTGTCCTACCACTATTAACTATAGGAGCAGTAACTATAAGAATCAACCTACTTCTTATGTGTGCAGGGGATGCACGAAATCCTCAGTGACTTCACATGCACAGCTCTGACCTGTGCATATCAAAATGTGACCTTTGAACTTGGCCGAGCTTTGATAGTTTTCACAATGAGAAAATGAGGAACAGTCCTGGCTCAAAAGCTGTTCTTTCTCAAATGACTACATTTTCCTTTGAACATTAGTACTACTCCAGCTTCCAAAAAATAAAAAAGCCCCTCAGAATATGATCAATATGAGAAAAAAAAGTCCAGAAATTAACTTCACTCTTTATTTTAATTTGGGTTTTCCAAACAAGTGCTTTATCATGAATATGACCATGACCAGGGAAGGCTAGGGACAGAGAGGGAAAGGAGAAGGAAAAGTGAGTGGAGACTTCAAAAGGAAGAAATCTATGCCAAAGGTGTCTATGCCTTCCTTTCTTTAGCAGCAGTTGCAGTAAGTCTTTAGCAGCATATGGTTATTATGGCACTCTTTTTACTCCTCTGCCTGTCTTGTCATCTCCTGCTTCATTCAATCCTTTCTCTAATTCCCTGTCCCTAACATTTTTATTCTTCAGTTCTGTAGCTGTTGCATGCCCTGCTGTATCTCCTTATACTCACTTTGCGCATCATTTTGTTTTTCTTTCGTACTCTACCTCTTAATTTCCTCCTAAATCTCTTCTCTTGGCTCCTCTCTCATGTCATAATTTTCTTACCCCCCTCAGTCTGCTTCATGGAATAATTCTGTCTATGAAAAAAAAAGAAAAAGCTAAGAACAATAGGTATAAGGCCAGATGTCTGGACATCAGCATTCATTTGTGGTCTTACTTTTGGTCATACACAAAATGTGCCCAGCTGTTGCACTAAGCCCTTTAAACAATCAACAAATTCCTGCTCTGCCTGCCCTGAATATATTAATGCATAGAACTCCATCTGGAATTGCTTGTCTTTTCTCAGGTCCTCTTAAACTACCTTATACTTCTGGGTCTGATTGAAAAAGGATTTTATAACAAATATTTTTACAAAAAAATTAGCAAATCCTATCAGTTGGAAATCTCTTCAACTGACACTATGTTTTCCACTGCGAAAGCAGTGCGTGTTTCCCCTTCGTTGTTCTCTGTCCTCTCTGCTTGTGTCTCCATTGCTTCATCTCCATTCCTCCATACATCAGTGCTGTGCTGCAAATTGGCTGGAGAATGTGTCTGGTTTGACTGTGTTTGGAAGCCCCAGGCTGCTTAGTGATAACACCTGTCCAACCAGTTAGAGAGGGTACAGATCTAATGGGGACTGTGAAGGGAGGCAGAGGCAGCTCTCTCCATTCAGCATGACACTGAGGGTTAATAGAAGGAAAATATTGATGTTTTATTGAATTACTCCTATAGGTCAGATCATATAACATGCCCAAGATCTAAACAATGATCCTGTTCTGGAGGAATGTGTGGTTCAGACTGATGAGATAAACCGTTTGCTGGAATATCTCTCTGAGTTCACTAAATTGCTTCCCTTATTTAATTACAAATTAATTGAAAACATTCCTTGCCCAGTGGAACAATACTTAAATTCTGATTTGTTGATAGTATCCTAATCCTGCTTCATATTCCTGTAGACTCTCCCACAATTATGTCATCAGTTTTGCACGTTTTTAGACTTTGGCAAAACCTTTTATGCAGGACTCATTAACATAAATAAAAGCAAAAGCTGCAGCCCTGGGGTGCACGAAGCCTCATTAGTCCCAGCCAGGGTGATGCTGACGTAAATAACAAAGTGGCACACTTGCATCTGATGTAAATTTTGTAGCAGAGGCGCTATCAGAGCTCAGAGTGGAAAGATGTAGGTCTCTTAGCAGAATGAGGAGATGAGTATTCAGACAGGAAGCAAATTAAATCTTCCTTGCAAATGAAATCTTGCAGGAAGAGGCTGAGTTATGGAATTAGTTGAATTTAAAGCATCTAGAAGGTCACGTGCCCTCTGCCTGTTGCATTTCTAGTCTTCAACCAGCACAAGATTACTCACCTTGCCGCACTTTTCAGTGCTTAGCATGATCTTTCTCTTGTTTGAAGGGAGGCAGAAGCTGCCTTGAAGCAGACAGCTCCACAGTGTGGTAGAAAAAACCTGGCTGCCAAAGAGAAAAATCAGAGTTAACTTTCAGTCCACAGGAAGCAGGTTGCTAATTTTTCAGCCAAGTCATTTGCCTCTCTGTTAGGGATGATAATCTGTTTGCCTACTGTGAAATGCTTTGTAACAGCAAGAGAAATGTGAATACAGCATTGATGAGGTACTTAGCAATACCAAATTCTCAAATTCTTGCAGAACATCTGTCAGCCAGCATCACAAAGTATTCTTACTCAGATAGCCCAACACTATAAATTCGAAGCACCGTCCACTTTCCTTCACACAAATAAAAGCTCATTCTTTGCCTTTTATTCTATAGCTGATCCTTTTCCTGAAACACTGATCATATAAACAATTTATACAGTGTACCAAAAAGGCTGACAGATCCGGGGAATTTTGGACACCACAAAGAAGAAAAGATATGATATGATATGATATTATATGATATGATATATGATATGATATGATATGATATGATGTATGATATGATGTATGATATGATATGATATGATATGATGATACGGAGATTCTGGGTCTGGATTTGTCAGCCTTCCCTAGCTCCAGTGGGGACAGGATCCTGGGAAGAGGGGATGGTTTATGCATATTGGTTCTGGCTATTTTGGGTCAAAATGAGCAAGTTGAAGCCCAATAGGCATGTGGTACAAATCCCGGGGCGGTGGGGACACAACGTCTCAGGAAGATGCTCCTTTAGAAGGCAAGTAGTACTTCCCACTCCTATCTCTATGGAATTTACTTCAAGTATAAGCCCCTCCCTGGTACGTAACAGTGGTCTGCTGGTGAAGTAATGAGAGCATGAATTGTAATGGCACAGTGGCTAAGTCTCTGCAAAAGTCACACCCTAATGCAGGTGGAAAGGCTGAGAGTTACTACCATCATGTGAATGCCAAACAGCTACAGAAGACATTTAGTTAGCTCACAGATGGACATAGTTCAGAGGCTTCTCTAAATTATGCCCATCTGTGTTTTAGATCTGGAAGGATGAGACCACATCTGCTGAGTTTTCCAAATACCTGGGTGTCTTACCATAGAGGAACTAGAAGGTTTTGCCTGAAGCTCTGCATTTCGTTGGGTTATTTAGTAAGGGTCCTGGGAAAATAAGATGGTAAATATAGCCTGGGGTTCTGTACAAGCAATCAGTTCCACTTTTAATCAGCTAGAGCTTGTTTCAAGCTGGCACTGTCCATCCTAGACATAGCTGGGTGTTCTGGTAGTGGGTCCAGGACCCATCTGGACATCTGAGTCTTCACTATCAAAATAGGCACAGGGTTTCTGCTAGTTCCACTCTTCCAGTGGGATGGGGAGACCACCTTCCTTTCTGATGGGGGTCAGGGGGAAGGATATGTGCAATCCCTGTGTGATGGGCACTCTCAGTTACCTCTTCCATAATTTCCACCGTGCAATGTCCCCATGCATTCCCTGCATTGTATCCTCAGTCAGACAGATTTTAGTAGTGCCTTTTCCTGAGGAATACTGTTCAGTGCAAATACACTCAATTCAGTTCTCCAAAACAACCCTGAAATAAAAATCACAATGTACCCAAGAAATAGGGGTCATGAATCTGGGATTGCAAAAAATGCCCAGGCATGTTTGTATAATCAAGTAACAGAAGTATCGATGTGCTGATGGATATAGTGAAAAAAAGGCGGTATCCATGAATATAGATAATGGTCTCAAAAATTTCAGGTTATACAGTTTTGTGTGTTTGCAGTGTCCCTGGGGTTTTCTAGCTAGGGAAAACCTAGCATAGGTTCCGATGACTACAGGGACAAATGCCTGAGGACTTTTAAAGATCATTTGAACATGTAATGACTAAGTATTGGTATCCCCATCTATGTTTTTCTAAAAGCCGATTTACAACTTCCCTAACTTCACTCTTCCTAAGGCTAAAGCAATCCCTGTCTTACCATTTTGACATGGTTGAAGCCGCTTTAAGAAAAACCAGAAAGATTAATTTCTCTTCCATTACAATGAGAAGTGGGGACGGAAGAGAGCAAGAGACCCAAAAGTCATGGACTGCTTAGGGCAGAGAGGAAAATGTTCACAAACTGCTGACAAGATTAATATGCAGTTGATGGGAAACGCTTTCACACCAGGGTGCCAACAAATAAACACAATTCAAAAATATCGTCCCCGCTGCACTGGATAAGGGCGGATTCCCAGCAACAGAGAGGGAGGGAGAGGGGGAGGGGGAGACATTTAGAGAAGGCGGGAGACCTGTTTGCTCTGTGAAGCTTCGTGCCCAAAATTCCTCCACTGGAATCTGATAGCAGGGGGCTAGCTGGGCCAAAGGGTTACTGCTTTCTGCATTTAAAAAAAAAAAAAAAAATCAGGGAAAGAAGGCTTGGGCAGGGGAGCTTGAGGACTCTGTGTGAAAACCTGAAGATCAAGTCTGTGCACAGCTGCTGCGGGGCTGGGAGCTTCCACCTGCTGCGAGGGCTGATCTGACTTCACGAATGCTGCAGGATTTGCAGAACCTGGAGATGAACAAAAGGGTTGAGTCCTCTCCTTGGCTGGCACATAGTGGGAGGCTGTGCCTGGTTTAAGTAACACAAACATGTCTTGCTAATGTGGGTTGTCTGAAAAGAAAAAAACCCAACTGTGAGGAGGTAAGCTGGAAGAGCATGAGTTTTTCACCTCCACGAGCTGAAAAATATACTGTGAGATTAACAGTTTACAATCACTTTACAAAAAAAAAAGATAAGCTGATTATTCTCCAGTTTCCTTTGACCTTTTCTGTCTTTGTTCCCTGCTTCCTCTGCCTTCCCATTGCTCTCATCTCCCTTACATGCTGCCGTTTTCTGCTGTAGAGGGAAATGCTGCCATTTCACTGCCAATCACCTGTTTAAAAATGCAATTTAGATAATATTTCAGTTAAGCTGGGTTGAAATTGCCAGGCTTGAAAATTGAACAGCACTGGATTATGTGTCTATATATATCAGCAGAGGAGATTTAATGAAATTGTTCACTAATGAAATCTTAGCTTTAAGACTTCACATCCCTTCACAGAAATCTGACATTAAGAGCCCTCTGCCCCTATTACAGCCAAGAAGTTTTGAGATTTTACTCAGTAAAATTTTACAGTAGATTTACAGCAGTCTACAGTAGAGTTTACTGTAAACAAAATAATAAAAAACATTGCTGAAGTCAATGTGAATTCCACTAGTTGCTTTAAAAAGAAATATTTAACTCCTTTGTTCATCTCCTTATGGCTGAAAGCACAGACCCTGTCCTGCAGCTCTTCGCTCTTGCAGTCCTTAGACCTCTGTCCCATTCTACTTATTTCCCTCAAGCCTTGCCACCCCGGGCATTCCCACTCTACTTCCCACTCCCTTCCAGCCTTCAGCCATTCAATGTCTAGTGCAGGCTTTGCACCCAGCGAACTACACAGTGGTTTAGTGGTGTGCATAAATGAGACCATGAAGGACAACAGGTGGAGCCCCTTTCCTCGCCTGTTTGAAAGGGAGTGTTTGAATTCAGGTTTCCAAAGGGAAAAGGTGCTGGAGGAACTCTATTGCACTGCTCCACCTGCGCCTCTAAGTCACTATTGGATAAGGAGGGACAGTTTTGCTTCTGGGGCTGATCCAATTGGTCTCGTAACCTTTTGGTTCCCACAGGAGCATGACAGCTCTGTCTGTGTAGCAGCTAATGCCTCGCAGTTGACCTCCAGGGTCAAGGACATTGTGCTGATCTGATGACAGTAATAGTTCTGTTGACAGATGCATTTCAGCAGCTGTACAGCCACTTGGTGGGACTTGGAGTTAACTCTTCCTGTGCCACCTGACACCCATGGCTCAGTTGTAACTTGCATGAATCAGATCATCTACAGCCCCTTTGCCCTCCATGCAGTATAAACCTCTCCAAAATAAATTGCCTCATCGCTTCAAGGAAGAAATATGCAGATTCTAAATACCAAGCTCTCCCTACAGCGTCTCCTCCTCGACTTAGTCTGTCCAGCTTTATGTCTCTTTCCTCTTCTCTCTATTTGCTTCCTCGCAAATCCCTGCTTGATTGTTGAAATGCTCTTTTAGACCTTGTGATCTTTTTATGGTCCTGCTCCCTGCCACTGAGACCAAAGTCTTCCCCTGATGACAAGACTGACTCAGCTGCTGCACCGAGGATCCTGGATGATTCTTGTTGATTAATCTTCTTGTTTTCATGTTTCTCAAATTCCTTCCTCTGAATTTTTTATCTGTCCACCTCTTTCTCTTTCATCAATGCCCAGTCCTTAATGTTGAATGACATCACTGGTCACACTAGTGATGTTTCGAACTTAGTTTTATTTTTGCTTTCATCCTCTTCAGTGCTGGTCCAATACCCTTCATTCACTCACTCAGATGCTCTTACAGCACATTTTCTGTGACAGGCTGCCTTCTCATAGCTCTCTAAATTTCTTTCTCTTTATTTTACTTCTTCCTCACTTCTCTCTAAACCCTTTTAGGATCTTGGTGGCATCCTCTTCCCTAACAGCCTCTCTAGCATCTGTGCTTACACCTACTCTTCTTCATTTATCTTTGACATGTTTTTTGTCTTGTTTTCCTGTTGGCTCCTTTGTTGCCCCAAACAAGTGTGTTTTCAGCCCTGTTCTCTGATTTTCCCTAAGGACTTGTGTAGGTGACTTAGGAAAGGAAAGCTTTTCCCATCCTTCCTCACCCATGAAGCTGCAGCAGCAGCTGTTGTACCTGCAGTGACTTAGCACTTAGCTGAGAAGCACCAGAAACACTGCAGGATGCTGCATCGAGGCCACACATCAGGCTGTCCCTCATCCCTCAGCTTCTCGGAAGACTCCTGAGGTTTCACGACAGCTACGCTTGAGCCCAGACTTAATTACCCCGTGTGCAGCTGATTCGTGCATGTGGACAGCAAGATGAGAGAGCCTCCCAAAAGGACTGCAGCCTTTGGATCTACAAGTCTAACAGTCCCAGTCTGTAATCCTGTAGGATGGAAGCATGTCCTTTGTTTTTCGGGACTGCCCTATAAAATTGAAAGAGATGGTTATCCTGCATCTGGAAAATAACAGTCTGGTGCTTTCTGGCCTCTCTCACTCCTAGACTTTTTTTTCCTTTCCTCTCACTCTCCCGTATTTTAAAGACTGAATATTCTGACGCAATTGAAAGCTCCTTTTTGGGTAATAAAAGTGCTTTTGGAATCCATTCCTGTAAAGGCGAAAAAATACACAACTGAGGGAAGAGAAAGAAAGGTAAAATGTGTAAGATTTTTAAGAACCCTTGCAAAACATACAGAATTAGAAAGGTCAAAATGCTTTATTTTTTTTACTTCTGCTTTTGACATCATGGTTCCATTTTAGATATACATTTTCTTTTCTACTTATTTCCTTAAAAAGACCTTTTTTCCTTATGCTTAATTTTCCACTGACTTTACTGAACTTTTTTGACTGCTTGGAGCTTTTATGGAGCAAACTGGCACATCTTTGTCCAGATCCTAACAAATATAGACTGGTCATTTGCCTAAAATCACCAACACAGCCTCCTTTGGCACACACTACTCTTCCTGTCCTAATCGTAAGAACAATCTACAACTTAATTTCCCAGTGAGACTTCAACGTTGCTTAACACCCATTTTGATAGAGTATTTGTGAAGGGTTTGAACTACCAGAATGATATGGATCAGTACAAGCACCCTCCTGCTGCCTCTCAACTTTATTAGATTAAGGAAAATCGATCTATCTCCAAAGTTACTCTCCAGGCTTACTATTGCATATGACCTTCCCCTGCTCTGGATTTAAAGAAATAGCACACACCTCTCCATTTTCATCTCTTAGCCCCAGTAATTTCATCAAGTTTGGAAAAAGAAATAGTCAAAAAGAAATGAGAAATTTTGAGAGGCTTGTGTTCCTGTGTTTCACATATACTGGATACATATTTTTTAGTGGACAGCACTGAAGTGGTAATTTCCTTGTGAATCTAAATGTGGTATTATATAATATAGTTCTGCTAGTAATCATGATGCTTGTACATCCCTCATTATTCTGACTGTAGTGAGCAAGTGATAAAAAATATTTATGCTCTTCCCTTCCTATGGGGAAATGCCAAGTTAGGCATGATTTTCTAAATGAATGCATCACAAAAAGTATTA
>VZRR01009218.1:241834-497987 GCA_013398015.1 Oreocharis arfaki
CCAAAAAACCAAAAAAACAACAAAGACCCCCCCCCCCCCCCCAAACCCAACAAAACCCAAGCCTTTTCAAACAGATAGGTATTGCACCTGTTTCTAAAAGTGGCAAGACTGGACATTCACTTATTTTTCAC
Organism: Oreocharis arfaki; assembly: GCA_013398015.1. NCBI lineage: Eukaryota > Metazoa > Chordata > Aves > Passeriformes > Paramythiidae > Oreocharis > Oreocharis arfaki. The sequence goes on from VZRR01009218.1 coordinate 241,966, forward strand.
CAGACTGTAAAATTCTGCAGCCTGGCCCCGGTCCTGGCCAGGCTCATGCTTCCCGTGGTCAGAAGCCTCCCTCTATCGACCAATAATCTCACTGTTCAGGAGGAGGGAGCTTTGGCTAGAAGCAAGAGCAGGACCTGATCTCTCATGTATCTCAAACTTCTTGCAAATGGTTTTTGAATCTGCCAACGAATTTAAAAAGTAATAATTTTATCTGCATAATTTTGAATAGTTTCTACACTGACTTCTTTTCTTTGATTAAATATATGCTAATACTGTTGAACGAGTTGGTCCAGCAGGACTAGGAAAAAAATGCTTTCTGTTTATACAGAATAAACTCTCTTTCTGCTGTTGTGTCTCTCTTTCTAATGATAGGGAAAAAAGGAAAGACTTTGGCCCACATGATTCTCACCTGAAGGGCCTTCAAAGAGAGCTGTGGAGAACTGAATCAAGAATTGTGTCTAGCATTCAGGGATGACTGCACCACCTTGGCTGTGTGAACATGGTTATCATTTGAAGCCACTCAGAAGAGATAGAAAAAAGTTGCTGAACCTGTTCTTTTATGTTGCTTGGGACAAGCATTCTGTATGCATTGTTATGTATAAATAGCCATTTTCCTGGCTTCAGTAATAAAAATTTTAAAAATAAAAATCCATTAGAGTAAATAAATACGTGTTTTGTTTGTTTGTTTGTTTGTTGGTTTTTTTTCAAATGAGATTATCATGGGAAAACATAAATTTGCAGAATTGTACTTACTAACAAATCCCAGTGTACCAGACAACAGAGAACCATACTCAGGCGGTCAGCTAAGCAGGACCCTTTCCAAAATGTACATTGACCTGAATAACTGTGATGATGGAGCAGATCCTCGTGCAGTGCCAACCAACATGGTGCCATTAACTCCAGTGGTGAAGTACAACTGGATGTCTAACTTTTCTGGGAGAAACCGGCGTGGTTCTGGGCTTTGTCATGTGTCCTGACACGCTGATTTAATATTAAAACTTAGGGGTGACAGGAGAACTGGAGAAGGTATGCTGTGCTTCTCTTCTGAGTTGCTTAGGAAGGTTACAACGTGCACCCAGAGATTTGACTTTAACAGGGTTGCTCAGAAGGTGCAACTGGGGAGCATGAATTAAGAAAATGTAGAGCGTGAGCAAGCTGAGGGAAAGAGGAGAGTTTGAACATATTTCTAGACTCGCAAGACTACAGCTGTGGGAATAATTTAAAAAGCACACTTTTTTGGGTAATTTATTTTTGAAACTCTGCAAAATTTGTCAAATCGTTTATTTGATGAGCATTATTTGACCAGCTGTACGGAGAGCCACACTGGAGTGCTGTAATGAGTGCTTTGGAATGCGACCAGCGTTAATGTGCCTGTGATAGTTGGATAATTCTTTTACCCTGCTCATTTCTGTGGTTTGCCTGGAACTATGGCCCCGCTTGATTGCTGTTATGATGTGAGCTTTAAATTCTCTCTCTCCTTTGGCCTTTTCCTTTTGGCAGTTCCTGCTGGGCTGAGCCCTGATTAGAACCACAGCAGGTCATTTGATCTTCAGATGGCTATAAAAGGTCTGTGCAAGTGACCATCTCGCTCCTGTCCCAAATGGATGATCACGCATAGCGCACATTGCCGCACTCCTGGCAGGACTTCAGCAAAACTGGCAAGTTTTTCCTTCCAGAGCTAAAGCATAACACAAGGTTCAAGGAGCAATTCCATTAAATGTCCCTTTAAACTGTCAAGTTTAGCAGGAACTTTAAAACAGATCAGACTTTAAGGTGATGAGGGAGAAGTACTGTTCCCCTGGTTGAAACTGCAGCTGGGTTTGTTACCATCAGGTGTGATATGAAGTCAGCATTTTCCTTGATGACTTTTTCCTTTGCCATTGTTGCAATCTGGCACTGGAGATCGGTGCCTCATTCCAGGTTTTTAAAGGGAACTATAACTTTCCTGAAGGATTTTATTCCTTGTCTCCTTCTAAATGGATTTCGTTATTTTGTAATTTCTCGAAAATGAGTGAGTTTGATAAAATCCAGATATTTGGAATCAAGATGGAGAGTTCAGATAATAACAGTTTTACTGCAGAAAAAATAGAAGTTTAAATACTCATGCTATTAAGTAAAGTTTATAGTAATGTGCTGTTCTCTTTCATTCGTGGGGTTCTTCAGAATACTGATGCCCTTTTTTGAGAAACTTGTGCTGTTTAAGGGCTGGTGGCTTTTCCAGGTGAAACAGCATCTAGATTATCTTCCCACCTTGGTGAGAAACACGAGAGGGATCTCCTTATGTCAGAAACTGCATATACCTTGCTTTGTTCAAAGACACATTCTCTGGAGCAAAGGCCTTTGAGTTCTGGACACAATTGTTTCTTTGGGAATCTCAGCCTCTAATGCAATTCACAAAGGACAGTGTTTCAAGAATTCACTCTGGTCAGGCATTGAGACAGTGAGGGAGTTTTTCCGGTGCTGTCTTTGGACACTGATCATATCAAGGGCTGAAATTCATAATGCAGAAGATCTTCATATAATTAAAATTCTCCCTTTTTTTTTTGCTAATTGCAAGTATTATCTGAGATGACTGGTGCAGGAACAACACTAATTTTGGTTTAATTATTTGCATTAATTATTTTAATAATGTTTATATGCCTGAAGCCTGAAGTTTTGATCCCAGCTCGAAGATCAGCTCATTGACACTACTTTGTACTCAATCAGCTCGTGGCTAAAGGTCCCAGTGGGAAAGAAACATTGCTTTACTGTTCTGTCTTTAAGATCTCTCAATACACTCTACATTAGCTCTCACAGGCCTGATCTCAGGTCTGAAAATATTAATACCAAATGGCTTATGAGGTTGAAGTAGCCCATTTTAGTTTTTTTCTCCTCCAGACGTTATCATTATAAATACTTCTTAAAAATGCAAATCTTAAAAATATAGTGGAATCAAATGATAAAATATACAGCTTTTTGGAACATATGATCTCATTTTTGGTTTTGGTCATTTTGACTGATCAGCGGATATGTTAGTACTCAAATCAAGGCATTTTTCTACTTTCTTTGTGAGAAATCAAGTAAAGTATGTTGAGAATGATCAGCAAAGGAAAAGAAATGTGGTTCACAAGGTGGCCTATAGAAAAGTGATTAAACACTGATATAAACTCTGTTTAGTTAATTTTATATGCAGATAATTATCATTAACAGTGCCACTTCAGCATGTCATGAAAGCTTATAAATATAAAAAGGATATTCTTATTGTCAGTGAATTAATTAAATTTTTTCAGGTATATTTTGTTTTCATATTGGAAGTATTTTAGCTCATTCCAAACACTTGTGCAGAAATTAAAGGCTAAATACTGGAATGCCCACATAAACACAAACCTAAATTCCTCTTTTATTAGTGTTCAATCACACTTATATTACACAAAGTTATGTCCCAGAGTTCTGCCAGATGTTGGGGAACAAAAAGGCACACACTCCCAGGTGAGGAGAGGGCTAAGAAATCTGTGTTGCAGAACCAAAGGCCAACCACAGAAATACTTTGGCAATAGCTCTCATGTGAGGGGATCATATGTCTCTCCTGGAATGCAAGTCCAGCAGTAGAGCAAGAGCAGGAGCTTCATGTGCTGAGATGGCTGAAGATACCATTTTCCCTGGCATTTCTGCTTTGGTCCTTTCCTGGAGGCATCACCTGTTTCAGCAGAAGTGCAAGGATAGGAAGTACCTCTGTGCTTGGATGCTGCAGTTCACACACTGGCATTTCATCTTGGCCCAAAAGCTTCAGAGCCACTTCGAGACGGGCAGTAGGAACAGACACGATGTCTGTCCTTGTACTTCAGAAAAATTCAGCAGAGCTTCTTGGTTGGTTACTAGTGAACAGCTCCCATCAGAAGGAACTGTAACAGGACACAATTTATCTACATTGCATGACATTCTGAGAGATTCTAATATTCCATCATTCATTTCTGTTCCCAAATCAAAACACAAATCATAGGATCACAGAAAATCCTGAGTTGGAAGAGACCCACAAGGGTCATTGAGTCCAACTCCTGGCCCTGCACAGGACACCCCAAGAATCACATCCTGTGCCTGAGAGCATTGTCCAAACGCTTCTTGAATTCTGTCAGGCTTGGTGCTTTGACCACACTACCCGGGGAGCCTGGTCTGGTGCCCAACCACCCTCTGGGTGAAGAACCTTTTCCTAATATCCAGCCCAAACCTTCCCTGACACAGATTCAGGTCATTCCCTTGGGTCCTGTCACTGGTCAGCACAGAGAAGAGATCAGTGCCTGCCCCTCATTTTCCCCTCACAAGGAAGTTGCAGACTGCAGTGAGCTCTCCCCTCAGTTTCCTCTTCTCCAGGTTGAACAGACCAAGTGACCTCAGCCACTCCTCACAAGGCTTCCCCTCAAGCCCTTCACCATCTTTGTGGCCCTTCTTTGGATGTTCTCTCAAAAAAAAAAAAATTAACAACCAAAATTTCTCCTTGAAAAAAAAAGTGATTTAGAAATGGTGAATATTTATATATTTATTTCATATCTTGCTCAAGCTAAGGCCCTGAAACTGATGATGTTCTGTTGAACTGATGTGGTTTGTTTTGTGAAACATCAACCCATGATACACTGAAATCTCCTCGGTAAAGCAAATGCTGTCTGGGGAGCTCCTTGCCTGATGCCCCTCTGAGTGTAGCTCGGTGGCTGGATTGCAACTGTCAGCCTGCACCTATGATCAATTTTTGGTTAGAAGGGAGGCACCATGACATGAAGAGGGAGGTAACTCACAGGGAACTTGACTAACAGGACAGATGCTTGTGAGTTCAAAGAAGCAATGGTCTGATGGGGAAATGTAACTCAGAAACTGAAGTGGTAAATGGTGTAGATAATAGCGCCTTGAAGGAACAATCATCCTTGCATCATCTACTAAAACAGAGGCTCCCAAACATCTCCCATTGCTTGTCTAGGAACATGCAAAGTAACAGGGATGGCACAATAGATTTCATTCAATATATACCACTATCATCATTGTGCTTATAACCTCGGAGGCCTCTGTGATGGGATGAAGACATCTCTACGCTAAATGTCATACAAAGAACACAAAACAATCCCCCTTCCAAATAAAATTATGATGGAGGAAAAGAGTGGAGGCAGAAGAAGGATGTTAACTGATACAAGTTGTATGTACTCTTCCCTTTATTAGCATCAGCCCTACTCACTTACTCACAAGGAGCGTATGCAGCTCCTTGCACCTTGTTCAGATAGGACCTGTAATTGCCCCCAAAAAAGTAAATTAAGATACCATCTTTTCTTGCACAGAAGGGATGGGGATCCAAGGAGGCATACCATAGACAGTACTAGATGGCTCAGAGGATTCTTGGGTGAAGGAAGTGATCCTGAACAGAAAAGACAGGAGTGGAAGAAGCTGCTGCTAGAAGGCAAATTGTTACTTCGAGGGGAGAAACCCTTTTGTTGTAATTTTTTATTATTTTAAAATGTAAGAAGAATATTCTGCTACATGTTTATATTAGAGAGGAGTGTTTCAAAAAGCGTGGTGGGTATGTGGAGGAGCAGAGGGTACGGAAGATATTTTTCCTCATTTCCTGTATCCTGATTCACATTTTGCACATCTTTGGAGTACACACCCAGAGCACAGGGGGATCAGAAATCATGGCCCACCAGCCTGTATGGATGAAATGATAGCCTGCTCCCCTCTACATGTAACCAGAATTTCCTGTGGGTTAAAGGCTTCTTCACGAAGTCTATGACCTTGGTATGGCTCCATATGAAGATGAAGACGGAAGACATGACCAAAGCATTCTCTGCTAGGACAGCCCCCCAGCTGCCCGTTAGTGGAAAGAAGTGTCACTTGAAACTCTTTTTGGAGGTGGCTGGAGAGGGAGTGTTCTGCAGGCTGCATTAATTTTTTGTTAGCTTTTTCTTTGCTATCATCTTTCCTGAAGTCCCCACAGCCCTTCCTTCCATCAAACGACAAGGAGGGAGGTGAGCACATGACTGAATGTTATTCCCCATTATGCCACTGAATATGTGCCCCTCACATGATGTGGGATGGTGACATTTTTGGCATGTGGCCTCTGTACATCTGATCATGTGACAGGAAAGGGGAAAAGGGAGAGCAGCTCTCCCATATGAGGCTATGTAGCTGGCCCCACACTCCCCCTGTTTAAAACTTCACCTTGGTTATCTAATAGGGAATTGAGAGTAGACTTTTGTGAAGCAAGGTAGCAAGGAAGGCTCCTGAAGGAGATGAAACATCCCCTGGGAGGAGAAGTCAAGAGGCTGTTTAATTTATTCAGATTTTAAAAATCTATTAACCAATGCTAAAACCTCCGGTATAAATACAGAATGTACAAACTGGACCCCAGTGAACTTTTTAAAATTTCTTCTTTCTTTCTTCTAAAACAGAGCTCTTGGTTTCCTCAGAAGATGCATGAGAGATGGCATTACTTCTATAAGAACCTGACAACAAAATCAATCCCAGGGGTACTTTCAATGTTCTCACTATGAACAGAAAATCTGTTTGATACAGTAGGCCTTACTAAAACTATTTCCACCTCTGTTTACGTGAGGCATCACTTTACCAGTCTGCCATCTAAAGAAAGGAACAGACTTCAGCTCACAAAGACACCAGATTTCTATTTCTATTACTTGTGTCACAGGAACTGATTTACTGCTGGACAGAGGCTTGATTGAGATCAGCACAGATCAGTTTAGCACCATTCTGGAGAGCTCCCTCCCTTCCCCCATCCTTACACAACCCTTCTGGACAAGTGTGACCTGCTTAGCATGACAGTGAGTCATCAGGTTGGCTCAGATTGTCTCCCCATACCTTTGAGATGGATGATTAAGATCCAATTGCAGGCCAATTGAAAACATAACTAACTTCAGCAGTGCCAGTGGTTAAAGCTGAAATGAATTAATGAGTGAAGCATCCAAGGATTCTATCAGGGGTCACATACGAGTCATCATTGCTGTATCAGTTTTCCACCCGGACACATTTATTCAAGTTGTGACTACCTGTCAGAAGGAAATAGTAGCAATATTTCCTAAGGCATCCTTTGCTAAGGTTTTGGTTATTCTGAAATAATGTGCCTTTCTTCACAGAAGAGACCTAAATGGAACTATGTGCCAGTTTGTGTTTGCAGAAGGCCGGGTTTCAGGAGTACAGTGCTAGTGAGAAGGCATCAACGTCTGATATTCAGAATCAGGAGGTGGGAGCAAGGCTACTGGGTGTTTATGCTTTTCTCTAAGTCAGTACGAAGGATGAAAAGAAAATTATGTTCTTGAGTTTACCTGTCTATGGAAGTAACAAATAATGCCTCTCTATTATGTATTAGTTATATATTTGTTAGTCCCCACCCTGCCACTCTATCTACACCATTGCTTCATAACATGGTGAGTGTCCCACTGCAGCCCTCCCTTCTCAGCATTATAACAAAGTAATTCTGATTTCACTTGTGCAACTGTGTAGAAATGTGAAAATACCGACTTGGTCCTTTTCACAGAAGTGTCATAATTTCTCACTTGAGGTCAACTTACAGCATGGGATTACAATTAATGACATTATTTGCTTAAAATAATAAAATGGGGTTCTCTCCCATTATGTCTGATGAGAATAGAAATATGGAGGAAACATAAGAAGATGAGAAGCTAGTTGCATTAAATGATCTTCAGAAAACAGGGTTTTTATTCAGGCTCTCCTTTGAAAGTTTGGTCATGAGGTGAGAAAAAAAATCTGATATTTTACTGGGCAAATTCCTCAAATTACTTTTCTACAGCTTGAAGTTTCATGGTATCTGCAGCACCCGCAGGGAGATCAGGTATTTGTCATTTAAATAGTGATGTGCAAACACGAACAACTATCACTTACCTACTGCACATACTGTGAACCCTGGTAAGAGACAGCTCTAAGGCAAATATAACTATGAGCATCTGGATAGAGCCCAGCTTGGCAATGACAGACCAAGCAGGCCCCATATGTCTGGCAGTTTCCTCAGAATTTAACTAAATCTAAACATAAATTGCAATACAGTGAAGTTATTCCTCAACCTTCCTGTGAGGCAAAGGATTTAGACCTGTTGTTGAATGAGTGAACTGGCTTTGTGGGTCCAAGAATGTCTGAAACACACTTAAGAAAGACCAGAACACTGAGATAGCTCCTGCAGCCGGATGGTGAAACTCGTTTAAATTGCTCTGTGGTATAATGGGGAAGTTTTCTTTGGCTATCACTGATGCTTCAGGAGTTTCTTGAAGGGCTTCTTTATGGGAGCATCTGGGTTGACTGTAGAAATTTCATCATCGGCTCTCTAGCAATATTTGCAAAGCTGGTTGTCTCCGTGGTTCCAAGATGAGTCATGTAAAAGAGTGCTGAGCTCGTCCTGTGTCAGAGCCTCCCATGTGTGACTGATCCCTCCCTGCCAGCTCACACACCAGACTCCATTTCATGGCTTTTCCTCATCTTTCATCGTTTAGTCACATTACAATATTCCTTTACTTGCATGGCAAAAATAACATCTGCAGGAGCTTTCCAACGTCCTGTGATTGAAACTAAGATACAGCAGGGTTTCTGTGTGGGTCTAACATGCATGTGAGGATAACACAAAAGAGTGCCTTCTCACAGCTTTCCCAGCAGGTCATTTTGATTGACATATTTGTAGAGGCTTCAGGGTGGATTGTAGATTCAGCTGGTATGTCAAGCCAGATGGGAGAATTCCACCAAATACACAACGAAATGAGTGCTGTCGTATGGCTTTCTCTGCTTCTAACAGATGGATGAGAAAATAAAATACCTCTTCATAATCTCCTTTTCATTCTGAGGGCCACCTCTATTCCTCTCATCACCTTCCTCTCTTCTCCTCGCCCTGTATTTTCCTTCTCAGTTTGTGTATCCCTTCAGCTTCTCCTGTCTTCGGACTTTCTTTCCTCTTTCTTTCCCTTCCCCAAGTATTCTTTGTCGCTCTGATTTTTCTATGACCAGAGGTGTTCCCAGCACAGAAAGAGCAGACAATGTACAACAATTTGTGCAGCTCCAGGAGGGGTTAGTGAAATTTTCTATCCCAGTGTGGAATGAGAAGCACCAGATCAGATCAGGGAATGAATGAACCTTGTGGCATTAGAGGTTTGGCAGAATTTTCTTGCTATTTTGGGAGCTTGTTGAACTAGATGGAGTCAATAAGTCTTTTTCTCTTGTAATTTTATTCCCCTTTTTTTTTCTTTTCTTTTGGTGATTCAGTTAAGGAACCCAAAGATGTTTTCCTAGCCCAAAGGAATCTTTTGTATATGTCAGGGACAAAAGAAATGTGCTGGGCTGGTACAAGTAGTTACCCTATATTATAGCTTTCAAAACAACAGAAGCTATCATCAAGGTTATGTTTGGACTTTTATTATAGTCTCCCATTTCAGTGCGTGGTCTTAGCTCTGGAGGTAAAATGTTTTAGAAAGTTTGACCACAATCTCATTGTATGTTTCTTAGTTATGCAAGTGAAAAAGGTTTCTCATCACATGATGTGTTTAGATGCTTTTTAATCAAGGTATACTAAAAAAAAAATTACTATAAAATGAGAGCATTTTGAAATATGAAGTTAATCCTAAATCACACTAAAACAATTCTCTGCAGCAAAAGCAATTAGCATGTTTTAAAACTTAGCTTTCTACCAATTGGATGCTCTTCTGTCCCCCAGCTGCTCATAATCGTCCATGTAAAGAAGGTAGCTGAAGAAAGCAGAAAAAGCATCCTCCTCTTTTTACAGAGCTGCACTCATTGTCTGCAAGAGGCACCTGTACTGCTGCAGGGCTGTTTGTGTACCCAGCACATTTTGCTTTCAAACTCGGACTGCCCTAAATGTAGCCTTGCAGTCCTTCAAGCTGTGCTCAGGAGTTTGACCTGTAGAAGTGAGGCTGTGCACAAGTACAGGGGAACACACCACCTACCAGCCATTAAATGCAGCACAAGCGAAAGGAAAAATAGAGGTGTTCAAACAGTCCTCATCAGCAGGGCCAGAGTTGTTCAAAATAGGGATTTCTTCGGCTACAGACTAAACAGAAAGACTCTGTTTACATTCTTTTTGGCAGGGTGGGAAGAGTATGGGAGAGCCGACTTCAAGTCTGCTGGGAGAAACGTAATGCACAGAGGTCTCCTTTGCCTCTGGAGGGCCTCAGTGGCCAGCTGTGGATCAGGAAGGATTTAGATAAGATTGTTCTTTCGGGCTGCTGAAATGCACGTGCTGCAGGTCGTGAACTCTCCTCAGCTGTGCAACCCTTGGGGCTTCCCATGGTCACGTCCTGCCTTACTTCCAGCCGTGGCTATTTCAAAAGCTTCTCCCCTCAGCCACTATCCAGGCCTTTGTGGCCATTCCATGTTTCTTCTCCGAAACTGACCAAGGCCCTCAGGGCTTCTTGCCATGGGGACAGCAAGAGTCTCTGGGCAATGCCAGAGGGAAGGCCTTGGTGTTTGGTGGGCCCTGAGCCATGGGGGCTGTGCTGGAGCTGGATGTGCTCATCAATTGTGATACCTGAGAATCTTTTGAGTGTGAAAACCTGAGCTGTCTCTGAAGCTCAGGCTTCATTCAGACTCCCAGTTTTCATCCAGAGTCTTTCATGAGTGCCCTCTCTGATCTTCTTATCTGTTGAATGTGAGAAGGTATTTGTGAATGTCCAAGCTGTCGTCATAAGCATGAACATGAGGCAGAAGTTCCCCTACAAGCCACCAAAGCCATCAGCTGCCTCTGGCCCCACACTTCTCATGACATCGAAAGTGCAAAGAGTGAGATCAGGCATGTGGTGACAACATCACAGCCATCCTCATTTGTTCTGAAAATGGTTTAGTGATGCACAGCCACCTTGCTGTAGCTGCCCACTGATGTGGCAACAGCTGAATCTGTTTTTTCAGGCTGACAGAGCTAGAGTGAGGCACCCCTGACTCAAACTGTCTGTCTGCATCTTTTTGGGGATTTGACTCCAAAGCTGATGGTGGTCCCGAATGTTGTTTAATAGTTTCCACTTGCACTGCAGAGCAGTCTCAAATTCTGATAGGGTTTTGCAGAGTTCGTAAGCTCCACAGGAGGGAGTCTTTACCTACACTTAAATACCACACCTAGTTATGGAAGGCATTTGCCACCTAAAGTGATGACTGGTAAAGGCTGATTTGTGCTTTTTCTGCAAAAGAGTGGTGGATCAAATGGGGTGCACCGTCTTTGGTCAGCATGGGCCAGGTCTTGGGATTCGAATCTGGCAAACTTTGGGAAGTCCATGAAAAATATTTCACATACACATTGAAGCATCGCTGATTGTTTTCCAGCGAAGTGTCAAGCTTGCTTTTCTTCTAGAAATTGAAAAGTGATAGCTTCCCCCCCCCGCCCCAATGACTTTATGAAGGTAATTTAACTTTGCCGTGTGTTGTGTAAAAGAGCGTAACAAGATCCAAGGTCTGGGTAGGAGAGAGGAGTCCTGGAGATATAAACAAAACCAAAAACCACCCGTGAGATAAAAAGCAAAGCTCCTAAATATGGACAGTCCAGGATATTTCCGAGAAGACAACAGGATAGGAAAACACATAAACTTATGAGGGTAGAAAGCATTTGCAGTTGGCAACATTTGACAGCAGGACACTGCCCTGAACTGAGTAGTGCCAACCACTTCAGGTGTTGCAGGTCTACACACAGTGATAGACAGCTCTAGTGGAAGGATGGACAGCTTCTTCATCCACCCCATAAGTCAGAGTTGGTCACACAGAATCCTTTCTGACTCATGAATGAAACCGAATTAAGAGCAGAGTTGTGAAGGTGGAAATAAAGCACATAGATTTACTGTGAAAAAGAAGAGGCAAAAGGTGCAAGAGTTAAACTAGAGAAGGGTACTGCAAACAAACAATGTGGAGTGCAGGAACCAGGAATGACAACTGCAGTGTGCAGTGCAGCTTGGACAGGGAATAAGTGGTAGCTTTGAAGGACTCGTAAGGCATCCAGCATAGACTGAGAACCTCCAGGTAGGTTTGTCTGGGTAATGGGTCCAAGCAAAACAAAGAAACATTCCTTATGAAACATTCCTGTCTGCCACATTTGAGGTCTAAAGTTCCTGGTGGAGAATGCTTTTATACTGCTACCTCAATACAACTGATTTGAGAAAGGGAATAAACCTACCTGTTTAAAGGGCAAAATTCAAGTCCTGTCATTTTACCTGAGTTTCCTGTGCCTTTACTGAGACAATAGTAATGGAAAACTCATTTGCATGCACATTCTTGCTGTGAATCATAGGACAGGAGTAATCCTAGTGATTCATAAACTTATTAATCAATAAGTGCAAAAGAGGTTTTCCATTTCTAGTTCCTCTAAGTTTTGGATAAACAAGTGGCTTTCTTTCCAGTTGTTCAGAAGTTCCTTTTCTGCTTGCAGCTTGGCAATATGTGTGTTATATAAAAACACTCTGTTACTACTTTTTATGCCATTAGCAATGGAGTTTTCCATACAAGGAAATTATGGGGGCTTGACAGTACGAAACAGTTTTCTTAGAAGGTTTCTTAGACGGTGCTTGGAAGAAGCAAGACAAGAATCCTAGATGCACAGTCTGATGGTCCCTGCAAGAATAGCTCCTATCTTATCTGCCTGCTCGGACAGCCAAGATTTTTCTTCCTCAGGCATCCTATTGTATACTCTGATAACTAAGCAGAACAGAAGTGGTATTTCTCTCCCTAAAAGGCCTCCCCTCCTTCCTGTCTCATTTCTCCACCTGCAGCTACTCTTCTGATAGGAGCTTCTCCTTTCGCAGAGTGCTTTCTATCAGATCAGGTTTTGTTGGATGCCCCTGAGAGCAGTGTAACCCCTGCCCTGTGCTGATGGATTGAATAAAGCCACTAATCGTTAAGTGAAAGTCACACCAGACTTTGTATGGAGTGAAAGCAGGGGGCACAGTCTTCAGCCTTTAGGGCTTGGCAGATTTCACAACAAAACAGCTGGCTGTGAGACATGGGTGCTGATGGAATACATTAATTACTGTCGTCAAGGTTTTAGACACACTTGTGTGTTGCTGGTAATACCAGCATGAGGGATTATCAGAGGAATCAGTTGTGAAAAAGGAAAAAAGGTGGAGAGGGAAGAAAGGAGACTGGAAAGAAGGTTGTCTGACTCAGGTCCACACTGTATTTGCATGGGCAGTCTTGTCCAGTTTGACCAGAGCATTCCATGGTTTCCCCAACAGATGCATCGTGTTTCTCTGAACATAGTGATGCAACTCAGCCCTGTTATGGCCTGTAATGGGTTTCACAAACCAGACTGCGGCTGTTTGAGAGACAAATTCTGGAGCATTTTAGCCAAGCTCATTTGCAGCTTTTTTGGTAGTGATAGTAGGCTCTAAGCTTCCTCCTGCAGTGTCCTAGAACTCGGTATTTCCATCGCATTTCTACTGTGGTCTTGAAACAATGGGGAAAGTGTTTTTACCTTCAGTCTATGCAGAAGCAAGTGGAGGCAAGGCTACATTTGCAAAGCAATTGAACCAGCCAGTGGAAGAAGTGGGACTAAATGTCACAAGTTGCTGGCATTCAGTCCACTTCTCTGTTTGCTAGACAGGATAGCTTATCTTTGAGTTCAGAGGTGAATGATGAGTCTCACTGTTTTCCAGCACAGACACAGGCACCTGGTGAGGCTGAAAGGAGCTCTTAGCTTTGTAGTTCAGGGCAGGGGTGCCTCTGCTGCCCTGTGGACTAGTTCATTACTACGCTGAGCTGCCTCTTTTTAAGCCCCACCTGCCGCTTCACGTGCAGTGGGGTAGAGGTCAGGCCACAAAACTCCAACTAGTCATTAAGAGAAAAAGTAATTGACCTTTTTTTGCTTGCATTAACTTTGCTGATCTTCAGCCTTGCAGTGTTTATTTTGCAAAAGATTTCATCACTGCTACTGCACCAAGGAGACAGAATAATGCCATTAATATTGTTTGTTTTGGTTGAAGGAAAAACACTCTGAACCTCTAACAAATATCCTCTTGTTAGCAATTGGAAACATATAATTAGGACAGAGTCTCCAGTTATTTTAATGAGATTTCAGTTCCCCCCTCCCCTGCCTCTTGCTGTTGCTCTCTTTCCCATTTTTAATGAGATACCAATTTCCTCCCTGCTCATTTGCAGATGCCTTTCCAATAAAACAGACAGCTTTGATTTTCATCTTAGTGTGCATTCTTAGCCTTAATTCATTCGTCTACATAAGCTGCCCACCACACTCTCCATGTGCTAAACGGCTGTTAATCGCTGAAAAATTAACAAGGTGTTTAACACCAAAAAAAAAAAAAGGCTAAAAAAAATCCTTTTCTTGTTTAGTGGAAAGACTTGTATTTTTGTCACCTGGCCAAAGCTCAACTAATTCTAGGCACGGAGGGCAACACAGGACATCTTTTTTCAAATCCACCCAATCCCTCTTCTGCTACACTGCTTCTACTCTGTATCTACTACTCTACCTTTCCCCAAACTTCTCAGCCAGTTTTCTTTCCTATAAGCTGTAGAGGAATCCTCCACTTTCCTTTTGTAAAATTGACTGTAGGCCAGTATATTTTAATTGCAGAAATGCTGTCAGCTTGTGGGCAGCCCAGGAGGCCCTTGAAGATTTGTAGGTGTCGAAGGCATGAAGAGAGGGACCTTTCTCAGCATAGCTGATTCAGTACAGCCAATTCTTCCCCTGAGGTTTGTGGAGATGCAGCCTTGGCAAGTTTGGTCAATAAACCATTTATTTATGAAAAGTTATTTTAATTTCACTTATACAGCTCTTTAAGACCTGCAGAAATCCTGAAACAGCACAGAGTAGACATCACCTTGCAGCGAAGAATCTGGGCTTTGTGTTTTAGTCAGCCCAGCTACCAGATGAGATTTTCTGTAGGTCTTATATGTAATTTCTGTTGTCTGATATGTGCCATCATGGAATGCTAACTCATTAGTTTTTATCTCTGTAGAACTGAGGTGGCTCCATGTTTGGATTTTGTCTTATGTCTGAGGGAGATGGCAGGTGCTGCAGTCAGTAGCTGGCAGTGTGCTGTACACAGCTCCTGATACTGCATGATGCTGGAAGTGTTGCACCACAGAAAATGGTCCTGTTGACCCATACTGGAGCATTTTCCCTCTCTTGCTCAGTTAGAAATGGTAAAGTGGTTTGTGCTCATTGCCTCATCCAAGACTGAGATGTCATACTGCTGTGGTATGAGAACACCTTTTGCTCCCTTTACAAGTAATATTTTGTACTGGTCCTTTCTTGGCTGGTGCGCCTTAGTCAACCAAGAGTCACTGGACTCTGCCAAAGGATGTCAAGGTCATACAATGAAATCTAATGAAGTTCTCTGTGGGAGATGGAGGAGCTCAGAACGGCCTAATTGCTTTCTGATCTGAATTCTGTGATTTTGCATTCATCTTCTCCTGACTTAACTTAAAACAGAGGTTGAACCAGCCTAGGATGTGAGCTACAAGCAATCTCTATACTTTGACCAGCTCCCTTTATGAACAGTGGATTTATTATGCAAGCCCCTTACTTAGACATGATTGTCCTGTTGCTTTAGTTTAAAGTTGCATCCAGTCTCTCACTTGTATCCATCCTATCCTATGGAAGATTGGGTGCTAATAGAGGGACAGGATGGGTGGAGGAGGTGGCTCTGCCACTGCATGGCCATTAATGCACAGTGTGATCCAGACCAGCACAGACTGCAGGTGGTGCTTCTGGGAGTCACCTGTGGTGAGTGAATCCACAACTCTTTCAATTGGTGCAGCTGAGTTCTTCACCAGAGGAAGATGATCTATACCAAGATAAGGATGAAGTGTGACTGTATTAACAGCTGAGGCAGTAATTCAAAGGTAAAAATTAAAGTCAAGCCTCAGTTTATGCTGGTACAGAAATATATGTCCAACAAGGCCGAATGTGTAAACCACAGTGAAAGATTATTTTTATTACTACTGTCAAAGTTTTTTAGGTGCTAAGGATAAATTGCCTTCTGTTCTGCATGTGAAAAGGCTATTGGGAGGAATCCTTAAAAGCCAGGATCCTATTTACTGGTGTTAGTCTGAAAAAGGCATATGTAAGTTTCTATAAAAACAATTTAACTTAGTAATGATCATATTCCGGGGAAAAGGGTTGCTCTCTCCTCCTTTCTGAACTGGTGCAAAAATTCCTCAGACCCTTCCCTTCCAGCTCCCTCTCTTCATGAAAATGAACCCTGCATGTAATTGTTCCTCGTAGAACAGATAATTTGGATCTTGTGGATGAAAAGTGTCACAAAGGTAAAATAGAAAAATTGGTAATAATTACTCATTCAAAATTAATTTTCTTTCTTTTGGCCATTTTGATGGAAAGACAGGAGGCTGGAAAGACAGGGGGCACAAAGATCTCTTAAGTCATGGGGACAAGTGGATCCCTTTCAATCAAAATGAGTGACACTTGCTGGGTAGTTCTGGGTAATCTGGAGACCTCTGTTTCTCTGAAGACTGCAACACCACAGTCAGACAGCATAAAACTCACAATTGGTATAAGCTGAATAAAAACTAGCATATTGCTCAAGCAGAGTTGAAAATAGAGAATTCTTTAATGGCAAAAGTTTTAGCAAGTGTTGGTGACTCAGAGTTCAGGTCACTAAAACTCAGAATTAAAATTGTAACCATAAGAATAATGATCTGTTGTAGCGCTTTACCCAGGGACATCATAAATTCTCTGCCACTTGAAGTCTCTTAATGGGGACTCATTGTCTTTTGAAAAGTTATGCTTTGATTCTGCCAAAAGTTAATGGCTGAGATGGAGCAATTGCTTGACATTTTTTTTCTATGTTATATAAAAGTCAAACTAAATCATCACAGAGTTCCCTTCTAGACTCTATAAATCTATGTGAGCCATCCACATGTAATTCCAGCATCAAACACCAAAGAGGGTAAAGTATTACAGTTTGACTAATGAGATAAGAATGAAGAAACCTAAACATAGGTGGTCTACTAAGGGAGAAAAAAGTCTTCAGTGACATTTATTAGCTGTGGAACTCCATCTACAAGACATGGTGAAAGCCAGTTCTTGAGTCATTTGAAACAGTGATGCATTTAAAAGTGGTACAGAATTGCTGAACATAGCAAAAGGAGTTTGCCTTCTTTGGTCCCAGCAGACTATTCAAACAATGGACTTTTCCACTTCTCCCGTGACTGTTCCACAGTGTGGAAAATTTGGAGAGTATTAATGAAGAGCTAGCTCATGGGAAAATTACTGCTGGTGACTGAACATCCGTGGACAGGTTCATCTTACGCCTGTAGTGAACCTTTGTCAGCAGCATAGAAGTTAATATCACCACTGGTTTATTTTCCTTCCTCATTTCATTTGCCATAGTAGACCAGTGAATGTTGCTGGTTACTCGACAATTGTGGAAAGACAGAGAAATTGATGTCTCAGTCTCTCAGCAGGTCAGTACCTGAGACTGGCAGGCATAACCTTTGTAACTGAGGACCTCACCACATCTAACCATTGCTTGGTATCTAGAAATTAACTGGCTGAATTGAGGCCATCCCTCAAGGCAATGTTAAAAGGGATTCAGATGGTAGACTTCAAGTGACTTCTGCACTTTGCAGTGTATTTTACAGGAGAAGATAATTTCTAGGTCTGAAAACTCCATAAGCATGGCTAGTACATTGATGTGGAGAGAGTGGAACAGGAGGGTAGGATAAGAGGGTAATTTGCAATGGTCGGCTAAAATTGTACCTTACATCTCGTATTTTGGAGGCTTTTGGAGCACACCAGAATCACTAAAAGGAAGAGAAGTATAATTTCTGCGAAGGTGGCTTCAAGCCTACTTTTTTTCTGAGAGTGATCCTCAACTGGTTGTGTTACTTTAAGTTGTTCCGTGCTAGTATCGGAAAGGCCCAGGCTTTTCATTAACACTTAATTAAGCCACAGTGGCCCTTCCTTCCCACCAGGGGCTGCCTTCATTTGCAGATTTAGTTAAAGGGGTTCTGTCAAGTTGGTGAGGCTTATAATGTGACTGATCTTTACAGCTGCACAGTCCAGCAGGAAATGCCCAGAATGCACCCCTAGGGCTCTGTCCGTCCCTCTAAACCAAAGCCCATCCTTCAAAAATCACAGAACTACCATTTTTCCGAGCAGCATTTTATATCCCTGGGTGTGAGTCAGGATGTGGTGGATGCACACAGGCTGCACCCTTGTGCTCTGAGTGCAAGCACTAGCAGTATTTACGCATGTATGATAGGCAGGCCGAGCCTGTGCTTACCTTTCCTACGACATACAGAGAAATATTGAGACCTGAAGGGGACAATCTGAAAAGTAATCCTGCAAATGTGTGCAGGAGACCCAATAGAGACAATTTTATTATTACTGAGTGGGTTTTCAGGCATGTAGCCACATGCAAGCTTGGTTCAGGCTGTGGTGAGAGGGGGAGAGGTTCAGGAGATGTGTAGCTTGAGTGGGTTATTCACTGAGTGTACTGGCACAGTTGGAGCTGCGGGCAAGGAGAACATCTTCTCTTCCCTTCTGCTGCTGGTTAATGCTGCCAGAAGAAGTGGCCACATGGCTACCTCTTTTGCAGAAGTTCATATCTCATATGCCTCTGTATGCCCAACTGCTTAAAAATATAAAAAGAATAAAAATTCTAAGGAGTTATGTATTCAAAAGTTAAGAAATCGTAGGATTAAAGCCTGTGCAAGCTTAGTTCAATGTTTTCTGGAAGTGTGTTGCAGTGTTAACTTTGTTAACTTAATTGTGACTCTACTTTTTTTGTAGGTTACCTGCGTTATTCAGTGCACAAAATAAAGGGTGCTTAGGGACTGGATCAGGGTGAGGTCATTGAGGAGGTACACATCAATGCAGCTTGGGCCTCCCTTATAGATGGTGGAAAGTGCACAACACATTTCGTAGTCTTCCAGGTCAGGCAGCAGAGTGTTGTTGAAAAGGGGAAAGCAGGTGTGGGTAGGCAAGGAAGCACTGCACTAGTAAAACCAGGAGTTTACCTCAAGATTTGGGCAAGGATTGACAACTTTGTTGTTATCTGAGTTTCTGATAAGTGGTTTCTGCTTCCTCCATTGTGCTCACAGAAGTTTCTCTCTTACTTATTCTGTGCAGCAAAACCAGCACAGAAAATGATTTTTTCAATCAATAGCCAGTATTGTCCCTAAATCTGAGCAACCCCTTACAATTTTAAATCATAAGCTGTTTCAAATCATGGGCAATTTAGAGTTTGTAATTCATCAGAGCACTCTCTGCCAACACTTTCAATGTGACAGAACGGAAGACGGACTGCTGGTGGTTCTCTGAGCACATTGTGGAAAAGGGGGATTCCTGGGAAGGCAAGAGTTCATGGACACACTCTGCCTTTGGTAACAGCCAGTTAACAATGTCATTCTCCTGTGGCGGTGAAGATGATCACATCCACTGCAATCCACCACACAAGAAGCGCCCTGCAGTCAAATATGTGAGTTGCAGTAGTGAGTGCACATTCTCCTGCTACTGTGCCAAGCCCCCCTGACATTTTTTAGGCTGTCTTCTTTTCACCCCCATGACCTGAAGGTTTGTTTAATTCGTGTCTTTTGCATTGATCTGCATGGACTGATAATTTCTCTAAGAATCACTCATGCATCACAAAGTTTCAAACTCAAGTTTGCTACAAATCCATCTGATGTCATCAGTTATCCTAACCCCGAGCAATCTGGGAGCATAGCATGTTGTTTTCCTGGCAGCGTGTCAGCAGATTAGCTCAGAATGACCAGAAAAAATATTTAATAACATAACAGTGGCCAATGTGCAGTTCTGGACATTCCTCTTTTAGTCTATAAATCAAACAAATGACTTATCAGCCATCCTAGACTTAGTATTTTTTTTTTTCTTCACATATAGGTAGCATGCTCATACAGAAAAGCTTGTAAGAAGCTTAACTGTGTTCTGATTATTTGTATGAAGTAATGGCTGTAGGACATCTGTGCTATCACATGACAGTGTGACAATCTTGAAAGAATTTTTCCCCTAAATGAAAGAGCATACTTCATACAGCATATTTCATAAAATATTTGTGAATGCCATTTCAAAAGAGAGAAGTGAACTTGCTACAGGCAACACGATGGGTCATAGAAAAGAAATAAAACAAACCGCTTCACTCTCCCCTACTTTCGAGGTATTGCAATGGGTAGGGTATTGTCACAGATGGTGACATGGCACAGCCATTCCCATGGAATAGCTGTCGTTTGAGAGACACTCTAGTAAGTGTTCTTCCCTCAACTGTAAGAAATCCTGGCCCATGCAGTTCCTGGGAAGTGTAGGTGTTTCACTATAAATGTTAACATTTCGCTCTAAGTGGGAACATCTCACGTTCACAAGTGGTTTCTGTGTGGGACTTTGTCTTAACTGACATGTACCAGAGACCTTCACGTAGATCAATACCAGTTAGAGCTGAGAGACCTACTAACATCGTGTGATTTTTGTCAGATGGGATATTAGAGACTCAGAAGTTCATACAAAGCAGAACTAATCCTTAACATCAGGACTCTTGGGCTGACATAATGGAGTTGGATGAAGGCCATCGTTGCAATTGGTAACCTCATACCGGCGTGTGCCTTCTCTTCTTTCCCACTGCAAAGTGCCCTCCTCGCCCTCAGAGGGTGACCTGGCACAGCTGTTTACAAACACTGGCAAGGACAGGCCTTTCTAAAACTGTTTTCTCTAGTGCCAATTGCAGCAAAAATATCTTTTTTCTTTTCACTATGAAAACCATATCCAAGTGATTCAATATTTTGGACTTGAATGTAATTTCCTCTTTTGGGCCAAACGGCTTACCACATCATCAGCACGTTTGTTCTCCGTACAAATGGTATTTTGAGATGGAAGCATTTCTAAGGAACTGTTATCTATTAGAAGCTGAATCCCTTTTTTCCTGGCTTGTTCAACAGCCTACTTTTAGGGGATTTAAAGTCCTCTCATCCTTATGTTCCTGTCACTGTTTGGAAAAAATATATAGGAAATTATGAGTGACAGGTAAAAGTTAGCAAAGAACCGATCTCAAAACCAGTGGCATCCTTGTCACTGGCTATTGATTACTCCATAAAGAGTCCTGCATGAATGCTGGGACAACCTGATAGTTTTGGTTCATGGACATTAAAATGAAATAATCAATGATGTAACCACTGGAGCACAACTCTCCCATGACTTCACCCTCTTCATTGACTCCTGACTCCGCAGATTAGTACCATCTAATGATTCACTTGCAGACTGACATGACATCTGTATTTTCTCTCCAGGTTTACTAGAATTTATTCCTTTAAACAGAATTATTCTGCTTTGCCTGTACGTGTACATGTACTTTCCTGGCTGATCTCAGTGATGCTTTTTGAACTGAGACTGTAAATCAGACATGGTGAGTTCATCTCATTATATACCTCTTCCAAATGATCGCTCTTTAACAATCAGGATGGCTCCTAAAGCACTTCTTTCCTGAATTAGCCTAATTAACAAAAAAGAAAGCAGTCAGATTTTCCTTTAAAGTTTTCTCTCAAGGTTTCTAATTACAGAAACGCATCACTTAAGGGAATGATTACAGATTTTAATAAGTGCAAAAAAGATTTATATATGCCACTTCTTTTTTTTTTTTTTAATATATTTGGCTGGACAGAGTGCCTTATACAAACATGAATGTTATAAATAAGGACCCTGCCTGACTCTGCCTGGAGAGACCTGCTGCAAGTCTGTAGTAGGATTTTTAAATTCTCTATGCAAAAAGAGATGAGGCATTCTGAAGTGAAAATTATTTTCTTGGTTACTGTTTTATTTTCTCCTCTTAATCTGAAGAAATTTACTGTTTCATGGTATTGTATGTTTTTGAGTTTCTTTATGTCAGTGCAAATATCATTTGACAGTAGCAGAGACCATGCAATGTGTAACCACATAAAATCTCACACTTGTGTCTGCCTGTTTCTTGAATTCGTATTGCACACGTGTGACTGTATTCAACCATTTCTATATATGTTTCTTATTTGCAAAAAGGCTTCTTCACACTTTTGACAAAACAATCTCCTGTATTTATTCTAGGCTGTACTTCCACAGATTTCTAAAGCAGAATCATTGATTTTAATATGGGAACATTTTTTCAAAAATCTATGGACTGCAATGTAAGAATATCTAAGGTCAATATATGTTTGTGTAATCTTTATGTTATTGTTAGCTCCATTCACTTTCAGGATTAATTGCAACATCCTTTGTCTCTTTTTTGTAAAATTGCTGACTGACACTGAAATCAAATTTAGATTAAGGTGTTTTCCTCTAGTAAACATTTTAAGAAACATCACAGCCTGAATCCTCTGAGTGACTAAGTTTGGGATTTGAAAATTGGTACAGACACTCTGATCGTTCAAGGGGACTACAGACAAGGACACAAGAAGAAAAACAGAAGCAGTTCAAATGATTTTGTTCCGAGGTGGTGATGAAACCTCTGTGTAGGTTACTCCAAAGGTTACTCCTTCGTTTGGTATTGGTTCACAGAACAATATTGGAATATTGAAGAAGGTATGAAGAACAGAAAGCAAGAAAGAATTCTGGAAAACATGCATTAAAATGAGACACTAAAAGAGCTTACATTTTTTTAGTCCATGAAAGGGAACATTAATGGGTAAATTAATCATCGTCAGTGGAAATCTGCAAAAGGCAGAGATGTATGTAATTTTAAGACCCTTTAATCTAGCTGATGGTGCTACAGTAAAATGTGGTATCTGGAAACTGAGCTTAGAAAAATGCAAATATGAATAAAACATACAACTTCTCAACTTTTAGTATGATTAATCAGCTTATCAATAAAAAGCTAAATTTGTAATAGATTGGAGACTTCAAATTGAGAATGTATGTCTATTTTAAAGTTACTTTCTGGGCCAGTCCCACGCTGCTGGGCAATTCCTTCATGAAAGCCTTCTCCAGGTCATGGAAATGAGAATTTTTCACCCATTTCAATAGAGGATATTACATAAGTAAGGAAACAAATCTTTGAGTGAGGATGTGATTTGCATTACATCAGATTCAGCAGTAACAGCCCTCTGGTGTTAACATCTTTGAAGTATCACAATAAACAAATTGACAGATCCATATTTAGTTTTGCCCAAGTTTAAGTTTTTCCAGTTCTGTTTATGTAACTGTTCAGACGTAACCCTTTGCATAGGCCGTATTTTGGAAGAAAACACCAAGCATTTTGTGGAGCAGGGAAGAAAGGATTTTCCCACTTTCAAATTTTCTTGCAAATTTTCGTCACATCTAAAGTACTCACCTGATTCTGAGACACGATGTGAAGAAAATAACTAATGTGGTTTACAGTGCTGCGGTGAAATTCTGCTTTGGCTGATCCAGAGAACCATCTTCAATAGAAGTTTGTCATAGTGGCAGTGCTTCACATCCTGATGCCATGTGCTATGTGTGGATCTGGTCTATCGGTGTTTAATCTCCAACCCCCCACCAAAAGCCAGTGCAAATTGATTTCTGTATTTACTGGTGAGCACTTAATCCTATAGGCTTCCTTCCCGCTGGGTCTCCTTGACTAATGACGTAGGGAAACGCATGAGGAAGCAAGAATGCTGGACTCAAAGGCTGATTCCTCCATTCATTTATTGTATAAGCAACTACAAGAGATGTCCCCTGTATGGTTTTGGTCCCTTCAATGGCCATGCCACTTGTTCAAGATGCTTTTGATTCACAAAAGCTGAGAAAAGTGTTTTCTGTATTTTCTCATCTTGCTCTCATGGTCATAGGCTATTGTGTAGACAGCATCTGAATCTCTTCACGGGCATCTTAAAATACAGAAAACATCATTGTAAGACAGATTAAATGAAGTTCGTAAAAAAAAAATCTGATCTTATGTTCCTCCATTTCTAGTTTATGTATAGACCAGTCTATGATGTTTATAGAGCAGGAGCATGTTCAACTGAAGATGTCTTGTCAGAGAGGTTTGGGGGTTTTATTGCTTTATTTTAAACCTTAGGAATATTATGCACACAAGTTCTTGTTTTTCATGCTTGCTAAAATTCCTTGCTGTACATGCCCAGAGATGCTGATTCGAAATTCATAATAGTGAAGATATGTTGAATTGTTTTCTTTGACCTGATAAAAAGATCACTTCAACAAGGTGGCTGCTGACAAAATCAAATAAAAATAATCTTGTATAGCCTGAGTAGAAACTACTTGTCCTTTCACCCTTTATGCCCAAGTATTTTAAGTACTGCCTTTGCTTGGCAGCTGTCTTATGTCAAGCCCAACAGCCACTTCATGGGATATGAGGGTCTACTCTCATCTCTTCCACTGTGCCCCGCTGGCTGTAGGACAAATAATTGACCTGTTACCCCTAGCTGGAAAGGCCCCTGGATAATGGGCTTACAGCTCCTCATTCTAGCACCAAGCTGTGACACTGGGAGAGTTACAAGACACCTGTGTTGGACGAGCACTCCTGCTGTCCCTAAAGCCCTGCGTAAATGGGGGGAAATGTGCTGCTACCACTGCTTTAAGCAGCATGTCAATTAGACTTGTTCCAAGCAGGGTTCAATGACATGGTACATAAATTGGCAGTGGCAGCTGGTGACATAGCTATCCCAGGTCTCCACCTCAGCAGTGAAGCAGGACAGATGTTTGCAAGCATTGGTCCAACCTAGTGTTCAGGGCATCATTTCTCTCCCTGGTTCTCCTACTGTCACGTTGTCATCAGAAAAAGACTCAAGGCAAATACACATAGTGCCATAAATTAGCTGCTGGCCCAGTTTTTAGGGAATCTGAAGAAACCTCACTTTGAGCCCTCACCCAGAAACATGGAAGCTAAAGATTTCTGTCCAGACAGAAGCTGTTGTCCCTCTCTCTTTGTACCTTGCTCATAGCTTGTAATCGCAGTTTGCAGGATATCATTTGTTTTCATTTGAATCTTTGTTCCCGCCTCAACAGGAAAGGTTCTGTTGAAGAGGCTTGTATGCCTTTCTCAGCTCAGCACAAGGTGAACATCCATCCCTATTGCTCTCACAAAGTGTTAATCCTTCCTACTGCTATGTGCTGACTGATCTGTCAGCTGCTCCTACTGTGCTGGTGGCCACCTCCAAATTGCTCCTGCTGTGCTTCAGGATTTTTCTTAGAGGTGAGTGAGTGACAAACACAGTCCTGATGCAACAGAGCCACAGCAAAGGTGGTGCAAGAGATACTAACAGAGAGGCTCTCTCCTGTGAGTTTTCTCTCTGCAAGAGTCCTCAAGGGTTAACCCTCACCACTTAAAACCCATTTCCTTTCCTCTGCTCCTCACTACTACCTGCTTAGAGCTGCCATGCCCTTGATTAGCAGGACCAATGAATGGAAGCAAAAAGGTCAAAAATGGGGTGGAAGGTCCCATAATTTCTCACAGGAGGATGCCCTGTATGGTGAAGGAGGAGGAAACAAATCACCTAATTTTTACCACAACAGGGAACTGCCTTATAAGGTCTGGGAAAAGGAAACCCAGGTAAGTACTTAAAAAATCATTTACCTGGTGTTCCCTCATACTCTCATGGCAGCCTTAACTGTTCTGTTTTACCATGGGAACATGTTCAAAACCTCTGTGCATCCCATAGAAGCCGAGTGTCCCTCTAGGATCCCCAGCTCCAGGGCTGGCTGAATGCCTATGGAGACCCATCATCCAAGGAGCTCTTGACTGGTGTAGTCTTTCGTTGCATGGATATTTCCCATTTCAACCAAAGTGAAAACAGCTTTCATGGGCATTTCCTGGTACCTACTTTCTCCCAGTTTTTCATCTCTCTTGTCTTTGCTGCAAACCTGTGAATCCAAGTCAATCATATTTCTTTATGGCACCTTTAATTTATTCATTCTGTTGCCAGAAATATGCAAGGGCCCTTCCTCTGCTGAAGCTGTGTCTGTCCTCAGCAGAGACATTTAGACAGACTCCAGCCCCTTTCCCCATACTGCAGTACACCCAGTGCTTATGGAGCACACATTGCGGAAAAATATCCATTTTGTTGAGGGAACAAGAATACATAAATGCTTCCTTCTTTGTCCTTCCTTTTGTCTAACTACCCTCCAGATGTTTCAGATTCTGTGGTTCACACATAGCCAAGTAATGCTCTTGTTTTTGCACAGCAGGAAAGAAAGGGATTTTGAAAATGGACACATAACAGTTCCTCAGGTCTGCTGCTTATCAAATATTTCCTGGCAACTCTCTCTAATCCCTGATCCCTCTTTCAGATTTTCTCTCTGAAGCAATTGAAGCCTTCTGCTTTACAATCAGCTTCCCTTTCATTTGATAAAGTTCAAAAAGGCCTTTAGTGGAAATCATTTCACTTGGTAAAACCAGCTCCGGTGTGGCACTCTGCAAATAACATCTAACCCTACAATCAAGCATGTGATATAAATGAACTTCCTAGTTCATTCACTATTAAACATCTTGTTCTCATCCAATTTTACATTTTTTCCCAGTGGTATTTGTCAGCATGTATTTTTTTCCTTTATGAAAATGTCTGTCAGGAAAGGCACTATAACTACATTTCTTATTTTCGATATGAGTACAGGGCCAGCTCACCTACTAGCTATCGGTATTCCGTGTTGTTCGCTTTCTTCAACTATAGTACCTTTGTACTATTACAGTCTAAAGCTGAGACCTTGATGAACTGGAAATTTTGTGTTGGTAAGCTGACAACTTTGCCTAGCTACCGATCTGATTTTGCAGATTTTATTCCTTTTTAAACTTTCCAAATGTTTGGTGATACAACCATACACATACATCGGTTTAGAGATTTACAGTTTATGGCACATGGCTCAGAGTTCTGCTGTTTTCTTCTTCAGCTTGCTTTCAGCCTGACTGATTTTATGCATGACATACGCCTGAGAAGCACTGTGTGTCCTTACAATCCCAGGCAAGTTTGAGACCAGTAAAAGTGGTGGTTTTAGTGTTATAGAATCACAGAATGGTTTGAGTTGAAAGGAATTTTAAAGATCATCTTGTCCAATCTGCAAAGATCATTCCTTTCAGAAGTCTCATCCATTGTGTAGTAGCAGCTCACAGACCCACTTGATTTTAAGAATTCAAACCCCTCTGTTTTTACCACTGAGTGATACTAGGGGATAAGTGTTTGTCCAATTACCAAAATAAGATTCTATGTTTTCTCTGCTGGACATGAAATGCTGATTTAGAATACTGCTCTCAGATGTTTACTATTGCAGAAGCCATATATACCTTACGCCTTGTTAAATCTCCAATGTCTGCCTTTATCCAACAACTCCACTGTCATTCTTCATCCTCTCAAAGTATTTGACTGGCATTGTCTACGATACTGGTATGTGTTTTGATACAGCATGATATCATGCCAAGATTCTGCAATATTTTTGTTTTATTCAGTCATGCCTGCATAGCATTCAGTATTGTCATCTAGAATTTTTATATAAGTAGTCCTGCTGCAGACCATGGTTACAGGTTTTTTGGCACATTTATTTGGAATAAAATAAAACACAAAGAGGATAATCTGTTCACATGTATAACATTGGCTAACAGTCCCGTAAAACCTATTTTGGCTGACACATGGAAAAAAAAAGTGGCAAAATTTCTCTCATGTTGTACTGACAAATGCAATGGGCTTTCTTCTTCTGCTCGTTTTGATTGTGTGTTTGAGTTTTATCTGTGCTTCCAGGGAAAAAGTCCATCCACTCTTATGTTTCTGAACAAAATTTTATCTGTTTGACACCTGGGACTTCTTTTTTTTTTTCCCAGAATAAAATTTCTACCAAGAGAACAGTTTAATCTGGGCCACTTTTTGTTAAGATATCACAGCTCTGGGACATTTCTTTGCTCTGGAATAGCTTAGTGAGTTATTTCTGCAATTTTGAAAGAATTTTAGTAATTTTAACGGTGTCCCCATTTGATTTGATGGAGATAACAATTTTCATGGATAATTGCCACAACCTTTCTGAAAGAAAACGGAACTACTTTGCTTTTTGGGTATGCTATGCCCGCTGAAATACCGCTTTGCTTAGTCTCTGATTGCTACTGCTGTAATGTCTGGCAGTCCATTTACCTGCCAGAAGTCTATACAGCCATTAACAGCAGCAATGGAGTTTGCGTGGATTCCTGTGGGGGGAAAAAATTAAAAAAGCAGCACATAGCACATTTCTTCTTTACTGCAGTGCTCAGAAGCACACTGTGTGTTTCCTTTTCTTTTTTCTTTTTTCTTTCTGCATGAATTGCATGTTTTTGCACGGACCACAGCTCTTCAACATGTCTCTGGTACTTGTATTCTTATTTGCTCACTGCATGCGGTCTGTGACCAACTTGTTTCTACTCCTGAGTTATATGCTCCCCGTCTGACTGTTCTTTTTCTTTTAGGCAGTGTCTGCTGTGTGTGTACCTTAAACTTTTATATGTTGTCATAACACAGTGACCTCTCCTGGAGATACACTATCACTCTATCATTGCTGCTTCGTTTCTGTGGAGACTTTTCTCCTGTCACTGAAGACTGAATTTTCAGCCAGCACATGGAAATACCGCATTATATGTGATTCCAGTTTTGTTAAATCTCACTAGATCTTAATTTTAATAACCTAATAGTAATTTGTCTCACCTTATTTAGTCCCTGCAACCCCGAATTTGTTGTGTAGGTAAAAACCTCAATATTCTTGCGTCTTTTCTCTTAAATGCATGGTAATTGCTGTTATTTGACATTCAGCAGCTATAAAGGTTATAGTTAAACCAATTGCCTCCTTAACTGTGTTTAGGGCACTTAATCTGCTCCAGAGAATTTGGGGATTTTCTCAAGTTCTCCTAACACCTCTGGCTGGGTGTAAAAACACATTATATGCGAAGTCTGCTGTGTCGGGCCCGTGTTGTCTCAGTTCCTTGCAAACTCCCTCCAGATGTTAGAGTAACCTCCTGCTTCATAAAACTAATCAGAATCCGCAGCGAAGCACGTTCCCCCTGCTCAGGCTCCAACTGTTGCTTTTTGTGCCTGAGTGGCCGATTCCCTCCCTCTCCCCTGCCTCTGGTGTGCTGCCTGGCACAGGTAACAAATGCTTCGTCACTGACCCGTACTGGTGTGAAGGCCCCTGGGTTCAATTAAATGGAGCAAAAGGCAGTAAATAAACCGCATGGGCCAGGGCATTAAATCACTCAGAGCAGGGAAGAATCAGATGCCGAGGAGGTTTGGGTTGGAGGTGGGCCGCGTGCACTTGCACCCACACTGCAACTCAATACCCCTGCTGCAACTTAATGACAATTGCAATCAGACTGGGTGATGTCCCCTTTCTTCCTTCCACTCCCGCTCTTTTTACATTCCCAGCGCTCTCCCCAATAAATTAAAGCCTTTCTCCCCCTGCCCCTGCTGCCCCCTCCCTCTTTTTCCTATTTTGTTTTACTGCCTTCATGCTGTTCTTCTTTATTTCCAGCGTTTTATTTCAAGGAGCGGGTTTGAAGTGCTCTCAGCCCATCTGAGCTGGTTTGGTTTAGAACAAGGACTGGAATGAGACAAGGGCTTTTGGAAGTCATGAACTATTTATAGCATATTTGTTCTTTCACATTGGCACTAAACTTTGTTTATAGAATCACCTGCAGCAGAACCTGAGCCAGGGGACCACAGCTCACTTGATCTAAAATTGGCTTTATTTCTTGGGTTTCTTAACAGAGACCACATGTGTGTGTCCAGTGTGGGCTAAGGTGTGTTTGATGCTCACACATGTCAAAAGCACAAACACGAAGTGTCCATGAGTGCCTGTGTGTGTGTAAAGTGCTCAGAGTGTGTCCTTATTGAATATTCTTTCAGATCATATGTGTATGTAGAATAAGAACCGAGTTGTACGTGTATATTACCACTGTCTGAAAAACAAAGGTTCCCAAGAGAAAACTTGAATGAAAACACTTTCATTACTTTTCTTTCAGTCGGTTTTCATTTTCTCCAAACCATATTTTTGTCTTGGGTTGGCCCGCTGAAACAAAATGCTCATTTTTGTTTTCATTCTGCATTAAATATTTTTTTTCCAAAACAAAACAACAATTTAAGTTGAAACTGAAGCAAATCTGTCATTTTCAATTGTTATTTTGACGTCAAAGTGTTTCGTTTATTTTTCTAGCCAAAAATCGACATTTTAATTTGAACCCAAACAAAATTTTTCATTTACTTTCAAAGTATCAATTACAAATGAAAATATTTTCGTTGCTTCTGCTCAGAAATTCAGACTGTTTTGTGCTCCCAAAATTGTAGGCGTGTGGGTTCGCAGTGTTTGTGTGTGCATAATTGTGGTGGTGTGACTATTGTGCAGGATGCCTGTTGAGTATTTGCAGGTGTTATGCATACAGACTTTTGCAGAATGTGCCCTCATCCGTAGAGTTTGTACATCCACATTTGCACAGCGGTGGTAAGATATGCACGCATACGCTGAGTCCACGCCAGTAATATCTACTCGTATTTATGTTTTTAGGTTTTCCTTGTGAATGTGCTTTTAATGTGCGTGGGCTTGTTGCAGGGCTGCCAACAGTGTTAAAAATAACAGAGCGAGACTGAGTAAGTAAGTCATAAGTTTTGAGAAACTGATAGATTTTGGTTTCTTTTGACCGCTTTCCCTTTTTTTCTCTTAGCTTGTCGGATTCATGTTTTCAATCTGATCTTTACGGCTTTGATGACAGAAAAGCAACGTTTTCATTGTAAAAGTAGATTTCTGATTGCGCAGTGATCAGTTTAAGGAGAGGCATGAAGAAGATAACCAGGACCTGCATTAAATTTTGGGAGCTGGTGAAAAGGGCTTCTGTTTCTGTTTGCAGAATAAATAACTGGGTATGTGCTTGTAATAATAATAACATATACTCATGCTTTGTGCTCGCATGCATCTGTAGGCTAGCTAAATGTTTATGTGTTTTTGCCTCATGTTGGTGTGTATAATGTGTCTTTTAGCCATAGTAAAGTTTAGCTTCTAGTCTAAATCAGACATTTAAGTACTTTATAGCAAGCAGAGAGAAACTCTCAAAGCGAGGAAGCCATCCTGTCCTAAGACTCATCTCCTCTATTGGTGGGGGCTCTTTGGGCATGTATTTGGGCTGGCCATCGGATTTTTGGGTACGCTGAGTGCGTGTGTTTAGGATGTGTGTTTGCTTGTGATTTATATTTATGTTGAAGTCCATACAGCAGTTCTGTTTCTACGTGCAAAATGCGTGTAGACACTCGTGCAATCTCTGTGTGCGTGTATGTCTGTGTGAAAAGCAGTCAGCAGGAGTTTCTGCAGTGAAATACTTCACTCATCCTTCAGCCAGGATCAGACAATTCTGCTGCGCTCTGCTTACCTAAAATATTTCAGGGCAGCTTGGTACAGCATGAGGCTGATCGCCAGTGTCATAACTTAGCCTGATAACCTTTTCCCAGAGCTTAGCTAGCAGAAAGTCTCCATTTCACACAGTGCCTTACAGATTTCTCGTAGCCCTGTTCCTGCCTAGCCCTGAAGGCATGAGGCAGCTGAGGAGAGGGAGCATGGTCTCATCAGGGAGCAGGGTCCTTCCCAGAGCGTTGAGCATGTTCATTAGGGTACCAACCTGCAGTCCCTGCCAGGCAATTTACCTTGATAAGGCAGTATAGAATCACAACGGCATTGATTCACACAGAAGTGCTTCAGTTTGGGGAATGGTGATGTGATATGTCCGTACTGAAGGATATGAAACCACAATGTTTTGTCATTTTGAGTAAAAACGTAATTTTCTCTCTTACAAATGTTAACATTTCAGGTTTTATGCTGGGATAAAATAAGAAGGTGAGATGTGAGAATTTTCTATTGGATAAATACTCTGAATTTTGCTCAGCTTTGCATTTGCAGGTAGTCTGTGTATTTGAATAGGTGTATGAATATTCTATATTTAATGGGAGTGCTTGTGCTTAACACAGTGAATGCTTTCTCTGAACTGAATATAAGGTATGAAAGTAGAATGTATCTAATTACATACCTAAGCACTTTCTAGTTTGTAAATATTCACATTAGCATTTTAGGGATCAGATCCCAAGGAGACGAGGACTGGTGTAGGTCCTTTGACTTCAGCTGCCTCTTGATTCCTGCCAGGATGGATCGTGGCCTGGAAAACATGCTTACTATGAGAGATTAGAGGGGATCTGTTTGTTTCACTTGTAAAAGAGATTAAGAAACAATTCAATCATGTTCTATAATTACTTATGAGAAGAGGAGATATCTGATATTACAAGGCTCTTCTGTCCAGCAGACAAAGATATAACAAGATTTGATGGCCAAACCATTCAAACCTAATACAAGGTATGGCTTTTCAGTAAGCTTTTTTTAAGTGGATGTTTTTAAGCTTTGGGATAGAGAAGGTAAATTCTGCATCACTCTGAACCTTTAAAATAACACTGACTGATTCCCAAAAAGATGTGGCTCTGAGCTGTTGAGTCAGAAACTAAATGACTGGGGGAAAATTCGTGGTGGCTGCTGAGCCGGTGAGGACTGAAAGGATCAGGCCACGATTATCAGACATAAAACCCCAGGAAGAGCCAAATGAGTCTTAGTAATTGGTTAACAGTTATCTGATCAAGAACGTCTACTGCATCAAAGGAAGAACTGATTATCTGCTGCATCAAAGGAAGAGCTGCTCCTGGCCCCTCTGTGGGTGCATGCACACAGGGGACATGTGCATCCATGCTATTTATTCTGGGCTGTGACGTGTGCTTCGTGTTTGCTGCTGGGAGCCTGGGGCATATTTTTCAGGGTGCTCCCATACACAGCGTGTCAGTGACAGGGAGTGGAGCGGAGATTTATGCAGTGCCTCCAGGAATCCCCAGCGGGGCCCCTCTGGTGAACTTTGGCTCCCCGGCTTGCTGCCAAGCATTAACTACAATACTCACACTTGTTTTTAACAACAGCATGCAGGTTGTATTTCACCAATTGCTATTTTGGTTTGGGAGTTATGGCAGAAATGTCTCTGGGCTCTTGGCTGGTATAAGCGGAGCAGGAGATTTACTCTTATTGTGTAATGTCACCTTTCAGTCAGTGCTTGGGATGAAAATTATGGAGTGTCATTTGCTCTCTTTATTAAATTTCAAGGGCATGCACCTCTTGTGTTGGGGAGAAACTTGGCCTGATTCTGCCTAGAAGGGTAGCCTCGTCTATTGAACACCTTTTAAAATATGAATTAGTCCTTTTTTTTTTTTCTTTTCTTTTTGTCAGTGAGTTGGGGCCAGAGGCAGCAGCAGTTGCTATCTTCCAAACTGCTGCCTGTGATGATAGATGAGTGTGACCCTGGAAGCACAGAGAGATACTGGACTCAGCACAACACAGATGTTGCAATGCGGCCAAATTAAGCTTTAGTGGGAATGTGCAAGTTGGGTCTCAGTCAGAGTATCTCATGCCTGCCTGCTCGCTGAAAAGCAAGAGCGAAATATTAGCAGCTGACCTGGTGGGATATACACTTGCCCAAAATATTCTGTTACTGGCTGCAGATGAACCAGCATCTGATCTGCTGTGTGACTTTCCCCAGGATCTCACAGCTGTGGGGTGGGGAGGCAAAGAAGTCCTCCAAAAGAAATATTGATTTCTTCAACCTTCATTTCCCAGTTCTCCATAAATCATGACACAGGAGATAAACAAGAGATATTATGATGACAGCTCATATTTATTTCTGGTACAGTATACCACAGGAAACGAATCTGAACATTATGCTGTGAAAAATATTCCTGGGAGCTTTGGGGATAAAATAGAAGCAGGTTGCTTGATTAATTGTTAAGATGGAGATTGTAACTGTGGTCATGACACGAATTGCCAGTCTACACAGCTAGAAATACCAACTGGCTGAAGTTATTCCTCTAAACCAACACACAAATAAAACTTATCGAGGAAGTGTCTAGAGACCGCCAGCTACAGATGGTAAAAGCTGTCTCTAGGTGAAGGTCCTGTGCAACACTTTCAGCCTAATAGCTGGAAAGAGAAAAAACCAGGAAATAGGCAAAGAGTTGAGTAGGGATACAAGGAAAACAGTATCAGGAAAAGATAAAAATTTCTCAATAATGGCTTCATGTTACAGGATGATAAGCATGAAATTTAGTAAAGATGGCAAAAAAGCGAAGGATGAAGGGATTAATATTCTTTAGTTTATTTATTGTATCACGCTCTCTATAATCTTGAGATTCTAATCAACCTGTTCTTGATCTTAACATGATAGGATAAACCAGAATTTAGAACTTAAAAGAGACAAATATATCTTGCAGTCTTTCTTACAAATAATTTTAATTTTTATCTAGCTGAAAATAAAGAAGAAGGGATATAGAGCTTGAGATTTTCCCCAGTAGAGGAGTCCAGTGTTGGGAATATCAGTCAGAACCTCCTGATAGGATATAACTGAATTGAAACAAGAGGGCAGAGGGGATCTAAAAATTGCCTGAAAAAAAATTCTTCCTTGTGACCAACAAGGGGGACAGACTGTAGACAAATATAGTTTCTGGAGGGTGCAAATTAAAAGTAGATTGCATTGCCAAACACAAAACTCTGTTAGAGAGTG
Organism: Oreocharis arfaki; assembly: GCA_013398015.1. Classification (NCBI taxonomy): domain Eukaryota; kingdom Metazoa; phylum Chordata; class Aves; order Passeriformes; family Paramythiidae; genus Oreocharis; species Oreocharis arfaki. Next base: position 276,420 of record VZRR01009218.1, read on the forward strand.
TGTAAACAAAATAATACAAATCAGAATGTGCTAGCAGATATATATATTCCTTTTTTTTAATACGACCTGTCTGTGATGTGACTTTGCCACTCATCATATGTGAAAATAAAACTGAAGGAGATTTAATTCTTGTACACTCCTAACACTACTATGTACATTCCTCTTTTAAAAATACTCTCCTATTAAAGAAGATAGTGTGTGTGGACTGTAGATGTGTTTTCTGTTTGTGCAATAAAAAAGTGTGTCTGCTGTAGGCATCAGGAAGGACATTTCCACTCACGCTGAAGAAAATCAGAGTATCTTTGAATGTACCTTTTTTTGTCTTTTTTTTGTTTTGTTTTTCTTACTGCAAAAGCATATGCATGGATTAAAGTTGTTACACAAACAGCAAAGCTATTTCACATAAAAGTCCCAAATACAAAATTGCTTCTCTTTCGGGTGAATATCAGAATGTTTAACAATTTTTAGTGTTTCTACACCTTCTTCTATTTCTCCCAAAGAAAATTTTTTTGCTGTTTTTAATTTTGATCACTGAAAGCAAATACAATTGAGAATGTCAATGCTTTTATTTCAATTTTTAGTATTTAATTTTGATTCATATTACTCTTTAGGACTATGTAAAATTAGAAAAACTAGTTTAAGAAGGAAGATAATTCAAAATGAAACTGCTAACTTGCAATTTCATCAGCTTTGAAAAAGAGCAGCTAAATTGTAGATTTTTTCTTGTAAATTTTCCAATACCATGAAGAATTTGAAAAAAAAAAACTGAAGAAAAATATTTACATCAAGAAAAAAAGTTGAGCAACATAAATACCAACAAAGTTTCAAATAGAATCCACTCGGTTGTAACTCATATTCCAAGAGTTTGAAACATTTGGTTTGAAATATTTGGTCAGATATCAAGAGAAAAAAAAAGCTTTTAAAGAAAATTCTGCTTCTAAGAAAGAGTTATTTTTTGCACAACACTAATTTTCAATAGAAATTTCTGACCTGCGAGAATTTAGCGTCCTATTTAAAACAGATAAGGCAAATTAAAAGATGATATTTTATTCCAAAATTTGCATTTTAAAAACCAGTACCCACCTAGACTGCAGAAGGGGAATGGAATGCGTGAGAATTGGGTTTGATCACTCTGGTACAGGTTTTTTTCATGGGCTCATAAGACACCTCTGAGCACTCAGCGATCCGATGTGGTCTGACGTGACGGCGCTCTCGCATTATCCACTCCTGGGGAGCCCGCTGCAGTGTTTTTCTTCTTTCTCCACTTTCTTCTTTCTCACTCTCCTGCCAGGTTTTCCCTTTTCAGTCTTCCTTCTTGTGAGGTGGGTATGAAAAAGCTTAGTGTACAAAAACTCACATAATGATACTCTGAGGGCAAATTACGTCCATGCTTCCCTAGGTAGCTTGGAGTTGCCTGGAAAATAGGAAAACAGTGCACATTTAGGCTCTAATGGTAATTTTTATCGCTGCTATTTAGGAAATGGTTCTGGAGTCTCTACTTGGCAGGTCTCTTTTACATCCATCAGCAGTGCAGCATAACCGTACCATCAGCGCTAAGTACAAATTCTCACACCCTGCTGGGGACTCAGAACAAGCCTCCCACAAATAGCTTTCCATTTCCATCCTGAATTCAGCATTAGCCAATTTAGAGGCAATATATGGCTCTAGGAATAGGCTGTCATGTACAGTATGCACAAGACATCTCTCCCCTAATCTCGTCTAATTGGCAACAGGAGTGGCTGTCATTAGGCACAGAGTGTGGGCAGCACTAGAGTCATTACCATTTTTGCAGGCTATCAGAGGGAGGTCAAACATTTGGGGAGATTCAGGCACCTTCCCTAGGAAGATTGTTGCACTCCTGAATTACTGCTTCCACTAAGCATATTCCTGCAGAGAATGACACATTTGCCCTAGTACTATGCTCATGAAAAAGTATGAGAAAATAGAGAGCTTTGGCTCTGAGAGAAAATAGCTTTGGGACATGTGGAAAACGCAGCATCTTTTGTATTTTTTCACGTAGAAATCTAGTAAGTCAGGATTCACTCCTCTGCCTCTGAAATACAGATACTTATGTGAAATAATATGCTAGAAAATGCTGATTTGAGATAGATAAGAACATTTCATTTCGATACGATCTTTTAAAAATATTGACATATACACTGTAAATGTAAACATTACAGAAAGTAGATTCAAGGTCACACCCCAAGGCCTTCATTCAGGGCAACCCTGGTCTTTCGATAGTGTTGAATAGCTATCTCCTCCAGCTTTATCTCTGCAGCAAAACTTCCATGAAATCGTCACAGACTTGTGAAACAATTCCACTGCAACAAAATAAAATTCCCCAATGGCAAACAGTTCTGCTAGACATCTTCAACAAGTGATAGTGCAATTTGAACCGTATTTCTGTTACCCAGACTGGTATAAAATGCTGATTAGGCTTTTGCGAGAGGCCGAGGACTGCAGAAAGTAATTCCCAGCAGAGAGTACAGTTTCTGCATACTTAGAGAAGTTTTGTGTTTGTTTGGCTGGCAGAACTCGTGCCTGCAGGTCGAGGGGGTTGACACTGAATTGCCCCGTGTGGCAGTACCAAGGACACGCTCCTGCAGACCTCACCAGGGCCTGGGAGGTGCAACAGCCATTCCTGCTCTAGCTCAGGACCATGGCTCATCTCCCCACCTCCAAGGCACTGACAGCAGCACTGACTGTTTGCAGATGTCCCTCCTGCTTCCCCGAGCATCCTGCCCAGCCTGCGTCCCGGGTCACATCACCCCCATCCTTGCCCCATGAGGCTTCTCTTCACCAGTCCTGCAGAAAACTTCTTGTCGTTTCGGTTCTATTTAAGTGGAGACTGTCTCACCACAAACACCTCATTTATGACTTTCCTTTCTCTGGATAATTTAGAATTCATGCTGGGTTGTGGTTCGAGGAAAATCCAAGTCCAAGCAGAGTTCTCGGTCAGACTGTGGCTCAGGCAGGCGGTCTTCACTCAGCGGTAGCATTTCATCTTCCAGGCCACGGCGCCTTCACAGAAGCAGAGAAAAATGTGTTTTTCTTTGAACATAGCGTTCCTCTGCCATGTTTTTGTTTGCACCAAGACCTTTCATATCACAGGCTGTGAACAGAAATGGCCAAGGAGTTCAGTTTGCTGCTACCAGTAAAGGTTTGCAGCAGCTCATGCTTCTCCCTCATCCTACTGCCAGAAGTTCCTTTAGGGCTCTGTGCTGTACAGACGAGATGGCAGTAGATGAAAAGTCACTGCAAGAACCAAGATATTACTGAAGAGGGATGAGCTGTAAAACTTTCCCTGATGATCCAGTTCCCTGGAGCACAAGCAGGTGATGGTGCTAGAGCAGATAATGTGGGCTGGAGCAGTCATGGGAAATAGCTCTGCTCTTGTCAGTGTTGCTAAATTAGCCTGCAGATGATAATAACAACAACCATAGCAATTGGTGTTGAGGGAGATCACATCTTGGACAAATGCTGTTGCACTGTGGCTGTAGGATGCCACAGCACCTTGTCACAGGCAGAAGCAATGGGAGTGCTAAGAAAACACAGTGAATGTGCAGCTGGTGTGTTTGCAGCACCAGACATCTGAGGTGGGTGAGCAGTGGGGACTGGTGTTATTCCATACCAACCCTCCCAATGACATTCTCCTAACATGGAAGTAACAGAGACGAAGTACCACTGAGTTCTGGTCCCTGAGAGGTTTGCCTCCAAAAATACCTCCCATGAAATCCCTAAGCATGGCAGGCAATGATGACTTTAGCATATCAACTTCTAGCTTTTTTCTCTCCATTCTTTGCCTCTTTTTAGGTGAATTTTTAAATAAATCATGAAGTGCTGCTTGGCCAGCACATCTGAGTAGCTAGCTAGGACATCAGCCACAGGTGATGAGAGGGGTCAGTGCCACACTGAAGATAAAATAGATGGATGTCTCCCCTGGTGCTGGCTAAAAAAATATTTTCCTGACACTCTTCATTAAAATCTCATGTTAAAAATACTTATAGAGGCATATTAGTAGTGGGGCAAAAAAGGCACAAGTAGTGTTCATTGGAAAGGAAGCTATCTAATTATCAGAGTGCCCACAAGGGCTGGTGGCTGCCCTGGGAGGTGTGACAGGTGCATGAGGCTCTGCTGCAGATGTCCTTCAAACAGGCCTGGGGCATGGATTCCACACTCGCTTTACAAACAGGCATTGAGCCAGCCCCGCTTTGTCCCTACAGAACAGGAACTGCCTTGTCCTTTTCCTTGTATCCCATCAACTATTAGCCCTGATTTCTTTGCCTGGCTGCTTGTGAGGGTGCACAGACACACAGAGTTGCACAAGGAGGGGCGTGGGATGGGGAGCAGATTTAGCAGCTGGCAATGAGGCAGCTGTTTTTGCAGCAGGGGCGGTTTATGCCTGTTAACTAAAGAATCAAGAGCAGGTTGATGGTGCCATTGTAGGCAACAGCTAAACCTAAGACACAGTAGTCAGCAAAAGTGTTTGTGGGGGGCCTCTTCCTCCTCTGTGTCATAAACATCTTCCCAGTTCTGTGCTCCTGCTGTTCCCTGTACATCTCTCTGGAGCTAGTCTGATCCTACAGTGTTTAAACACCATAATACTGATGTTACTGCTGGGCTAGTTGTGTGAATCAGCCTCCAGCGGGATCAGGTAAGCACCAAGACAGGAGTAGGTGACAAGGTGTTGGGACTGGAGCAGCCAGGAAAGGGGAACTAGGATCCAGGAGATGAATGTCTCTCAGTAGCAGCTAGATAGACTGACCTGGTCATAACAGAAAGCTGCCTAAATCCCTGATCTCCTGTGTTTTGCATGGGAAATCCCGCTTTTGAGTAAGGTCTTTCTCCATTCACTGATATGCTTAACAGTTTCCAGTGTTGCCTATCTCCAACTCTCTTGGCTCCAGAGGAAATGAAGGTGGGACTCCTTTTCACTGCTGTGTCTGCACAGAGAGAAAAACAGCTACTGGGGGTGATGTAGATGTGAGGCAGGGGAATGGAGATCTCTGGAGATCCCTTTCGGGACAATTTTCTGGAATTCTCTGGTTATGCAGGGTAAAATGATGAGCTGAGAGTAGAAGACCTTGAGTCTATCTTGGTGTTTGATTTCTATGACATTGCAAATACTTTCCATTTGCGAGAAGTGACCTATTGGCAGCAGTGCGTTGTATAGCTTATAGTGTCTGGCAGAAAGAATTTTAACAAATGTCCTACTTCAAGAATTGTTTTAAGCAGCCGAAAATTGTATGCTCTAATCCCAAAAAGAAATTACAAGTAGATGAAGTAACATGTGAGTAGTAAAACCAGTTCTCTTTTTAAAAAAGTATCCATTATACAGTTTTTTCTTTAAAAGACATGCGTTATTGCATGGTACAGTGTACTTTTCCTGTGTGCCACAAAGCACCAGAATAGGTGGAAAAGGCAGTACAAGCCCATGGTGTCAAACGGTTGCCCAGAGGCTTCAGTGCAGTACAGAGTTGCTCTCGTGCAAGATTAGCAAAGTCTGTTCAACTGTCAGTTCCTAGTTGCTTGCCATGTTTATAGCATGTAGCTGGAGAGGTTGGAGGAGGGAGAATCAGGGGAGCAGGAATAGAACTTTGTGCTGATCCAGACCCACATCATAACCTGAAAAACACCCTGAAGAACAGTAATTCCCACTAGCTGCCCCGGGGAACTTAGCTGGCCATTTATGGTGGATGCCAAGGCAGATGTGGAACTGGAGGTGAGATCTTCCTCTGAATCTGGTTTAGGGTTTAGCTGTATAGGCAACTGCCTGCTTAAGGTTAGGATTTCCAAGAACATGCCTGAATGTTAGGTTGCCACTGATTTGACTATTCCAGCAGATAAATTGGTGGAGCATTCAACGGCTGTGGATGCAGTTACTGCAGTACAACTTTATCATATGTCATAGTTTATACCCTAGTTGTACAGCTTGTCCTTATACAACATGTGATCAGTGGTGTAAGGCATCAGTGTAACAATCTGCTCTATGAGGACCATATCTCAGCTGTTATAAAATCTGTTTGTTGCAGAAGGACAGAAAAGTGCCAGGAGGCAGGATGTTGCACTGGATCTCATTTCTCCTGCTGAAGAAGTCAGTCAGATCATGTGCCCAGAGACCATGAGAGCACAGAGCTGGGGAAATGACAAGGAAACCAAGAAATAGCTGTGTTGTAGATTACTGAATCATATTATTCCTGTAGATTCTGCTGGTCCTTGGCATTTGGAAAATAAGAAAGAGAGTTTATCCTGCTGATATAAATCAGAGCAGAAAAGAGCCTCAGGATTCTGCCAGAATGTGCTGTGTGCTCCTATGGGAATCTGTCCCAGCATTGCTTTCATTTGAATCCTCCTTTGTTTATTTTGCAAAACAGAAGAATTATTCTGAAGGACTTTTGGCTTCTCCAACTCCTGCCTTGGATATTCCAGCTTCCAATGAAAATCAGACACCCTCTGGCTCCAGACTAGTAACTCCCCACTGTTTTCCCTAACCACTAAGAGGTCTAGCACATACAGTTTTGAACTGAGTTTCTAAACACAAAGAAATTTAAAATACTATGACAGACTAGAAGTTGTGTATTTTTAATCACAGCTATAATTTTTGTATCCTGTTACTCATTAGATGTGTGGAAACTTCCATTTAAGCTTGAAGAAAAGAGTTAAAAATTATTAAGTGTAATGGGTCTCCACATAGCATGTAAGACATTTGAACTCAGCTGGCAATAAAAAGCAAGATGAAGTACTTTTTAGACTGGTAACTATTGTCATTATGGGCCAAAAACCAAGGCACTGAATTACGAAGGAGAATAAATGTGTGGATCAGCAAAACAGCTCTCCTACTGACCTCCAAAGTGATGTAGATTAAAATGTGATCAACAGGGAATACTTTGCAGAGGACATCTAATTTGTTTGATGAGAGAAGAACAGTGTTGGAAACTTAGAAAGAAAACTGTGGTCTCCACGTAGATTTCTCAAGTAAATGTGCCAGCAACCAGAGGAGATGCAGCCCTGACTTCCTGATTCACCTGTATGTCTGACATATCCTTGCCTGTCTGGAGCCTCTTACTACTGCCTGCCAGGACCAAAATTTTTTAAAAAGGACAGATCAGTCAGAGGAAGAGACTGCAAAAAACAAGGAATGGCAAGGAGAAACTGTAGCCAAGCAGTTTCCTCCTCATCATCTTTCAGGGTATTTTTGGGTCAGTCTCCTTCCACTCAAGGGAAAGAGGAGCTATCAAAGCAGAGGAAATGTCCCAGCCATTTCAGTCTGGTGGTGGTGTTGGCCGACCACTCTGTGCTCTTTTTGACACCCTAGGAAAAAGATATCCTGCAGATAATTGAATTCAGAGGTAACTTTCCTTTCCTCTGGCCAGAGCCCAGTCAGACTCAAGTTTCCTTATGAGTGTGATCCTTTTTGACACCTCTTTCAATGTAAAAATCCCTCAAATTTCCAGTCAGGCAGAGGTACAAATCCATTGAGTGTCTCCACACAAACCGCTCCATGTCAGCAATTCATGTCACTGCTAGAGAAAAATCACTTTCCCTTCCAATTTAAAATCTCACTTGTGTTAGCTGCACTTCTTTACATACAGCTAATTAATACATTGAATTCAGGTTGGCTAAAATTCATTGTCCAATTCTTTGGGAGAGCATCACCATTCTTCTGGTCACTCAGAGTCCATCTGGGCAGAGCCTGTGACTCATGAGTCCCTTTCGGACCACATACACACTTTGCACAGTGCGACAGGGGTTTGAGCTTCCATGTTCAGAGGTGAACTCATTCCAGTTCCGCCAGTTCGCGTTTCTGTGTTCACAGACTGCCACTGTGATCATGTCACTTTTTGTTTGCAGCCTTCCCCTGCTTCCTCTGTACCTTCTGCATTAAACCATAGAATCATTAAGGTTGGAAAGGACCTCCAAGATCATCCAGTCCAGCTTTTGACCAATCACCTAAACCACAGCAGTAAGCACTACGTCCAGTCATTTCTTGAACACTTCCAAGGATGATGATTTTACCACCTCCCTGGGCTATTCCAATGCCTGACAACCCCTTCCATGAAGAAATTCCTCCTGATGTCCACCCCGACCCTCTCCTGGCACAGCTTGCAGCCATTTCCCCTTGCCCTGTTGCTGGTTTCTGGGAGTAGAGATCGACCCTCACCTGACTACTCGCTCCTTTCAGGGAGTTGTGGAGAGGGATGAGGTCCCGCCCTTGAGCCTTCTTTTCTCCAGGCTAAACAACCCCAACATCCTCAGCCACTCTTCACAGGATTTGTGCTCCAGATCCTTCACCGTTTTCTTTCTTCTTCTCTGAACTTGCTCCAGCACCTCAATGTCCTTCTTGCAATGAATGTCCCGGAACTGGACACAGAACTTGAGTTGTGGCCTCACCAGTGCCACGTACAGGGGGGTAGTCACTGCCCTGGTCCTGCTGGCCACACTATTGCTGATATGGGCCAGGTGCCATTGGCCTTCCTGGCCACCTGGGCACAGCTGGCTCATTTTCAGCTGCTGTCGACCAGCACTCCCAGGTCCTTTTCCTCCAGGCAGCTTCCCAGCCACTCTGCCCCCAGCCTGTAGCGCTGCCTGGGGTTGGAACTGGTCTATCCTTCCTAGCTGTCTGCAGCCAGTTCTTATGCTACCTATCATCTCTCATTTACTTGGAAGGTATTGGATCTTTGGCCAGACTATAGTGCCATGCCATAGTGCCAGCATGTTATATTTTCAGATATAATGACCACATTTCCTCCTTTTTTGCCCCTCATTCCTGGAGGCGTTCCCTGTAATAGGAGACAAAATCTGCTCTGCCAGTATCTTTCAGGCTTCACTGGCTGGAAAAACTGTGACGGAAGTGTTTTTGTGGTTGCTGGCATGTGCCAGTTCACTGCAACTGGAAGGTTGTGCAAGTCCCGTGAGGGCCAGCCAGCCAGGAGAACGTCCCCAGCAGGGGCTCCGTGCCCTTCTCACCCAACGTTGCAACAGTTCCGGTTTTTGTTCTGGCTGGACTGTCACCAAGTGCTGAGATGCAAATTCCTCTGCAAATAAAATGCCTCTCTTGGCTCAGTTCTCTTTCCAATTGTTTTCCTTCCAGTGATGCCCACGGTGACAATGGTTAGGTTGCAGCCCAATGCACTGACCAGTGCTGTCTCTCTGTGTCTGTATGCTCATTCATCTGTCTGTAGCTGCCCATTGTGTTTTGCCTTGTGATCACTTTGAGGGGTGGAACTATGTTTTCCTTTTGTCCCCAGACCTATGGGACTTTGGTTGAAAAACAGACATCTTACGCCCTATGGTAACACAAGCAAGAAACAATGGGATGGGTTTTTTTCAGCAAGAGGACAAATGTTAAGTCCTTACTCAGGCAAACCTCCATTAGCTACAGTGCAGCTGAATGCTCTTTGAGTAGAAACACAGGAAGAAGATAAGGATTTGGTTGAAGAGAAAATAAATGAAAATGCACACCGTCCTCAGCCTTCTGCATATTGAAAACCTTGCAATCTCCACACTGGCATAATGAAGACACCTTTGTTAGCACATTGAAAGCCGCAGTCAGACAGAGAGGTGGTCTGCTCATGGGCAGCAAGTGGAAATAAACTGCATTGTTTCAGTTGTGCTTTGTACAAGATGTATTCCTGGGCTGTATGCCCTGATGAACCTTCTGCCTGGTCACAAGATGAACGAGGCTGTTGGTCTTCTATGTTCTTAGGAACAGAGAACAAGTGTGATAGACAATGTCAACACTTAAAAATAAAATGAGCAGTGAGGGGAGTGGTATGCCTACCACTGCCCAAAATGCTTGTGGGAAATTCTCAGTGCCCCTTCGGCTGTGTCTTGGCTTTGTCTATGAGGGTCTAGCTGGTTTGGGGAAGCTGTGTCAGGGTGTGTGCCAAAAGTTAACATTACAGATGATTGTTGACTAACCCTTGAGCCCTGCTCAGTTTACTAGTAAACATACAGTTTATATACCAGACGTACATAAATAAAAAAGGTGAGGCTTCAAAAGAAAAATGTAAATGCACAGGCAAGAAGTGTACATAAAAACCCAAACACCATGGATAGGAGGAGTGTGGATAAATGGATTAATCAAATGACTGGTTTTGAAATTCATAGTGTGCCCTGTCCAAGATAGGAATGCAGCTCTCCTAGGTGCTTCATGAATCAGTAGTATTGGATGTCCCTTGTATGTGACATCTAACTGATTACTTTACAGACTTTGCAAAAGGGATAAGAAGCAGAGAGATAAATGAGCAACTTAAAAGTAAACCCACTTATGTTCAGTTTTGAGTATAAACACATTCATGCTTATCTTTTTTGAGAAACTCTTTGAGAATGAATGGATATCTCATTAGACATATTTGTGCATTCTTTTTCAAAACCAGGTAAGATTAAAAGAACTGTGGCAGTATGAGTCTAAGGAAGTGATTCTGTAATTTTAGAGTCTGGGACCTATTAATGAAGAGATGTATCAAATCAGAAATGTCAGTGACTTGAGAATGTGGATGATCTCCCTTGAAGCTTTAAAGCTTACCCTGAGAGTGCTGCTTTTATTTCATGTATCCCTGAAATAGGTAATGGGGTACAAGTTCAGTGACTGGCAAGGTTAATACAGGTCAGTATAATTCATTCTTAAGTTTTGATCAGTAGCAGAGTTACAAAAGAAAGAATTTGCTTTCAGTGTTTGCAAGTAGAAAGAAACTTAAAGTTAGATTTAATTCAAGTTTACCAGAAGGTGGAGCTGGATAGTAAACCTAAACAATAGCTTGAAATGAATACATTCCAAGGATTATTCCAGTACAGAAAAATGAATGTTGTTGATGTGCCAGTAGTTTCCATGCACTGCAATTCATATACTGCAACTGCTAGAAGTTGGCACCTATTACCTGGACAGAACTCAAATGATCAGAGTAGTCACAAATGTGTTCATTAGTGATATAGTGATAATAAAAAAAAAGACTGTGGAAGAATGGTTTGAAAATAAAGAAAATTAAATGCTAATTTTAACTCCAATCCTCCAAAGTGTTGAAGTATAAGCATATACAGGTGAAGACCACAAAGTCTTAAACTGAGGCTGCAGGGGAAAGTAAATTTCAGACACTGAAACACACATGTCAAGATAAATAGCCTTATCAGACTTTTGATGGGCTATCTCTTTAAATTATATCCCGGTGTGTTTCTCATTTCCATACTCCTATCCCCTGTAGACTGCCGTATTTCCTTACAAATATCTGTTTGGGCAGATGAGGCAGACCTTTAACTTCATCTTTTTCTCCTGATTAATGAAAAATCGCTTTGAAAGAGCATCCTTCGCTTTGGATGGCCAGACTGCCTTTGCAGGGCCTTCCTGAAGGTAAGTTTACTATGTTTTATGAACTGCCCTGGCTGCAAGCATTCTAGTAGAGTCTGGAGGTGGGGTTATGATGACATGAAAGACCCATTTTCCTTTCAAAGTTGTATTTCCCCAGTGGAAAGCTTTTTTTGCCTGAGTTGCGAGATTTTGCCATCTCTCAGTATCAAACTCCGCTTGGGAAGAGTTCAGCTGGAGCGTTTGCCACAGGTCAGAACCAAATGTGTTGAACTCTTGGGTTTGTCAGTGAAATAACGTTTGAAGAGTTTTGAAGGGTAGGTGCATGCTCTGGCTTCCTCCTTTCGGAAAGATTTCCTTAACCATGCGCTCTTGCCCAGTGGTGCTGGACATCAGAGCAGCCCATGATGTGCCCCTCTGTTAGTGATACTTGCAGTGAAGGGTATTACTGCCCATCAAAGATAACAGGGAAACACCAACATCAACCACAGATGAAGCCTGGAGTGAGAAGGACTGCAGGTGAGATGACACTGAGGTGTCCTCACAATGGTCCTATGCTCTTTCTTGGGCTCATCTACAGATCACGATGGAAGCCAGTTTGAGTCAGGAGATCCCTGGAAAACAAAGAAGAATTGGCACCAGGCTAAGGGCCCACATTCATTCCTTCCTGACTTCAGTCTGTCCCAGAATAAAGACCTGTAAAAAACAGGCAAAAGATGCTTGCAGAGGGGGTTCAGGAAAGTGATTTTCCACAGGCAGAAAGAATATGGTAAACCTTTTCAGGGGAAGAAATAATAAATACAGAGCTCCATTGTGTTCTGTCGTAACGGACACAAGACTCATATGATTAATGATTAATTCCAGCCCACTAAAGCCCTCCCAAATATGCCTCCCAAAGAAGGAAGAAGGCTGAGGGTTTAGGTCTTCAGCTGAGGTATCTGAATTAATTTAAATGTGATTGTATCTCACATGCTTGGTCTTAATTGTCTCCTCCTGAAAATTCAATACCTGCATTCATGCTCCTGGGCTCCAGGGATTCCAGAGCACCACACTGTCCCCACTGAAAGGAAATGAAAAATCGGCTGATGCTAACCAGACCCCTTCAGCAACTTTACCCGTTTAAGTGCTGTATCCTGCAGAGTGATTAATGATTTTTTTCCTTCTACATCTAACAGCAAAGAAAGAAGGAAAGAAAGAATGTGTACTGTCGCTCACCTTCTAGCCAATAGACTACAAAGGCATAGCTTGCCAGGATATTCACTTTCCTCCTGAGTGTGATTTATTTTTCACGTGTATCTGACGTTGCCTCTTCCTTGGATGTGGTTGGAACCTGCAGCATCTTATCAGCAAAAGGTTTGGCTCGCTCTTGTATGTGACTAGCATTGTGCTTTCTTTGGGCCTTTTTAAAACTGCAACCTGAACTTGTTCACCAAGCCTTTATTAACATGTGTTTTATGGTACAGGTGTAATAATTAATCCAAATGGTTAGCAGATGTGGCTGTCTATCTCTGGGCATATCAGTTCCTACACACCACCCCTTAATCAAGCAGTGCCCAAGCAATGCCAAAGTAAATGAAAGAAAATAAATTCCACAGAGATATTTATGAGGGCCACCTGGACAGGGAAATACCTTGGCCTTTGCCAGTCCCCTGCTCCAGGTGGCTACAAAAGACTGAAGTCCCTCACTATACATGAGTCAAATCAATCTTGCAGGGAGCTGAAAATGAAAAGCTGTGCTTGGCTCCCTAGTTTAACAATAATGAAATTTTGTACATGTGCTCTAAGGAAGTCTTCCCATTTCACCTTATTTATTTGAAATTTCCCTTCTTTTTACCAGTGCCAGCACCTGACGGACTTCACATAATTCAGGTTGCTGATTCCTGCCTCTGTTTCTGGCAAGCCAAAGCTAAGATCTTCTTTGTGTTATCAGCTGGACTCCGGGTGTTGCTTTGCAAATCACGAAGGGAGATGCCAGATTTTTACATTCCTGCCATTTCCACATTTCTTTTTCCAATTATTTATAGTCTTCACATGGGTAATTCCTGGCAGATTTTCATCACATTCAGCTTCTGCTGGGACAAAAGCCTATGAAGGGGTGATTGTTCCATCTGCCTCAGAAGGAGCCCATCCCTGGTGGAAGCTGCAGCCTCAGCCTCCTTACAGCATCATGGCAAAATGCACCTCCCACCGCATGGGAAACTTCCACACATCTGCTGCATCACATCCAGATGCTACACTCCAACAACCACCCCGAGAACACCATGGATGAAAACCCAGGTGTCCTGGGCTGCATCAAAAGCAGTGTAGCCAGCAGGCTGTGGTGGGTGATTCTGCCTCTCTGCTTGGCACTTGTGAGAACATAACTGGAGTAGTGCATCCAGCTCTATGGTCCTCAGCTCAGGAAAGACATGGACCTCAGGAAACACATGTAGCAAGTCCAGAGGTGAGCCACAAGGATGGGGAGAGGATTAGTGTCTCTGCCATGACAAGGGAGTTGGAACTAGATGATATTGAAGTCCCCTCCCACCTCAAACATTAGATGGTTCCCTGGGGTGGGGTGATAGGTTGACCCCAGCTGGATGTCAGATGCCCCCCCAAAGCCTCTATGTCACTCCCTCCTCAGCTGGACAGGGGAGAGAAAATACAGCAGAAGGTTTGTGGACTGAGATAAGGACAGGGAGAGACCACCTCCCAATTACCACCACAGGGAAAACATACTTCATTTCGAGAAGTTAGTTTAGTTTACTACTAATCAAATGAGAGTAGGATAACAAGAAATAAAACCAAATCTTGAGAACACCTTCTGCCCACCGCTGTCTTCTTCCCAGATTTCATTGTACTTCTGTTTTTCTCTAACTCCTCCCTAACAGCAGCCCAGGAAAATGGGGAGTAGGGATTGAGGTTATAGAATCATGGAATGGTGGGAGCTGAAAGGGACCTTTAAAGATCATTTAGTTCTGAACCCATTGCTGTGGACAGGGACACCTTCCACTACACCAGGCTGCTCAGAGCCCCATCCAGCCTTATCTTGAACACTTTGAGGGAAGGGGCAGCCACAACCTCTCATCCAGGGATGGGCAGTTCTCAGCTTCTCTGTGCATGTGTGTCTGTCACACATTGTTCTCTGCTTCTCCTTCTTCAGCAAGGGGAAGACTCCTCACACTCTCCCCATGCTCCAGTGTGGGGTTCCTTTCATGTGGGACAGTCCTCCACAAACTTCTCTAGTGTGAGTCCTTCCTCAAGAAGTGCTCCTGATGCCTTAGGTTTTAACTTTTATATATTTTTCAGATCCTGTACTGCTTACTATCTAACTCTGAAACTTCATACAGCCTGTTAGCTGCTGCTCTCTCATGCTGGTTAGACATAAAAAACCCTCTCTAGGTCTGCGCTGCAGGGACACCTTGTTGTCCCAGGCCCTGAAATATGTAAACTAAAGCCTCTAAACAGGGTGGAAAACATAGGGTAATTAGTTAATTGCCTGAAATTGTAATTGGAGAATTAACCCTGATATGCAAATGGACCAAACTTATAAAAATGTGAAAAAACCCGTGACCCGGGGTGCATCTTGGGTGTAGCCTCTTGACTGCCCAAGGTGTACCTTTGAAGGCCCTTCAAATAAATATCTGCTTTTATTCTCTTATTCTTGTCTAACCTCTGTTTTCAGGTAGCCACTCCAAGGCATCACTCCAGCACGAGTGCTTTCCACAGGGTGCCATCCCTTCAGGAACAGAATGCTCCAGCATGGGTCCCCCTTGGGCTCCAGATCCTACCAACAAACCTGGTCCAACTGGAGGCTCTTCTCTCCACTGGATTCTCTGTGAATGAGAAGCAGTCAATGCTGGGAAAAAGCTGTGCATGACAGAAGAAATCACCTGACATCCTTATTAATAGCTGTAAGTCCTTTTTATCCACAAAACAAAAGATTTGAAGTTACCAGTGCAGCTAGCTCCATCAGAGGCGTTGTTTAGTGCTTAACAACTATCATGCCAGGCCTCATAGGTAAAATCGTGTGCCAAATGTAATATATAAATACATCAAAGCTGATAATAGACATGTACCTTGCACTTTGAATATGTAAGCTCGTTTCCTAATCAACAGATAAGGAAAAAGTTTCCTTTAGGTTGCTTTTTATCTATTTGGCAAGTTTTGCTTAATAAGCCCGTATATTGACTGCTGCCATAGATGAAAAGATGAAACAGGTGGATCACTGAAGTGAAGCTTAATGCACTGATCATCCTGATGCAATTTAAATATTTATTGAAAACTTACAGGCAGACACAAGGGGTAATAAAACCTTTTTCAGTTTGAACTATTGCTGCCTAAATTTCCCCACTATTCAGTCATGCTAAAGAGAAATTACTGAACAAAACCAAGCACATGATTCATGATTAAATCCATGAGACCTGCTAGCTATCAGCTTTCCACTAACCAGTCTGAAACTCTATGCCAAGAAGTGTCACAGTCTGCTTAGAACAGCAGTGGGGCCAGCCTCAACCAAATGGCAGCAGCAAAAAACTGCCAAACTATGCTGATTTCACAACATATCTCCCCGTATTTTCATCCCTGCTATGCAAGGTCTGAATGTTGGAATGAATTGTCTTTGATAACGTGGAGGTTAATAGCCCCAGGCGTCTGGAGTCTCCTCTTTCCTTGTTAAAGAGGTTTTGGAATATGGATGTGCACAGAAGTGTGTTAAATGGATTATGCTCCCATTATTCTAACTTGTTTATTTGCAACATGAGAACAGCATGAAGTAAACACCTGGGAAGTTTCAACTGGAAAAGTTCAGATGTTCTTTGGTTATGAAGGCACAAAAATAGCATCTTTTTAGAACAAGCACATAAAAAAAACCCAACAAACAAACTATTCAGAAAAGCCATATGTTGAGTAACATGAAAACCGACGTTTTTCTTGCAGCTTCCAAAAATATCCACTTCTGCACCGAGACTAATGCCTGTTACAGTTTAGCCAAAACAGGGTCAAAGCAGGTGGTTTAAGATTAAAGTCCCATATCAAATTAACGGTGATATTTGATATCTGGTAAATACTCTCCAGGGCAAGTTGAATAAGAGCCCTTATTATACACAACAGATTGGAGTAAATAAAATGTGCGAGACAAACAAAACATCCCCTCTCTGTAATGAAGCATTCCCTCCACCGCCCTGTCTCGAGGGAAGAAAAAGAAAAGGAAGACCAGCGGTCAGATGAAATACTTTATTGTGAAGGAAGCATGTGTCTGGCAGCTTCAGACATGCATATGAAAAGTAGACTGTTGGAACCAAAGGGCTTCTCCATATGTTGAACTCTGAGTGTCCCATTTCTTCCAGAAATGATTAGCTAAGGATATTTTCCACTCTTCAGTCAAAGAGAAAACAAAATACTGCAGGGAGATGTTAGATGTTCCACTGGGAAATGTACATCTTCTTATCTCTCTCTGCGAGCATCCCTTCCAATCTTTCTTCTCCACCTGCCCCAGACCATGGGCTGCTAAGCCAAGTTTCATGGGGATTATAGTTTCCTGAGCCTTCCTGTTGATCATTTACAATTACTGGCATGAGATTGCCTTTTTTTTTTTTCTGTACAACATCCTCAGGAACGTGAGATTTATTTAAAAGCTATGTCAGTGGCTCAGAAAACTCCTCAGCCAATTCGTTTAAAACTCCTAACTGCAGTAGATGTTTGTTCTTTGGTACCCTGAGGACAAAGCATGGATGTTGGAGGTAAGACACTTGGCACAAAAGCAATGTGTGCAGCTCAAACAAGGTCTGTCTGTCCTGTATCTGTGGTAGAATACACGCATGTCACACAGCTTCACCCAAATGTGTATCTTCTCTCCATTCACTAAGCTGTCAGTATTGTCTCCCTTGCTTGTTCTTGCACTTCTGAGAAGAGGAGGAGGATGGCTGAAGATGTGGTTGGATGCTTTGTTGGTTGCTGTCTGCCCATATTTCTACTTGTTAGGTTTTTTTTTTGCCTAGGCCCTGCTTTTGGTGGTTTTGCTCCCCATTCATTCATCCATATGAAAGGCACTTTGCAGAAAAGAGGAGAGGAGTGGTTCTGTCTCTGGTCACTGGACTCACCAGACATGCTGGTCCTTAAGCGCCAGTGCAGATGTTCCAGATTGTTGAAGCTTTGCGCTCTGCATGAAAGATGGAAATTATGCAAAAAACCCTCCTCAGCCAAAACACCACAGTAAAAAGCCTTGAAGATGAAAGGGAGAATTTTGGGCTTTGAAAACAGGGGCTGCAAATTCTGGCAATCTTTAAAAATGTAAGATACGTACATTATCTGTGTAAAAGCTTTCTGACAACACTGCTTATAAAGGGCAAAGTAGAGTGACTGAAACAAGCAGATGGCCATCTAGAACTGGTAGGTAAAATAGTGGAGGCTGACACAGAGCTTCTGGAATCAAAAATTAGTATGTTCAAAGTGGATTTATTTAAAACAGGTCTTGTCCAAGCAGCCTGAGATACAGGGGAGATCAGGTTCTAAATATAGGGCATAAATATCAGTATGTCAATAAAATAACCTTTAGTGAGGAATTTCATTTGGTGTCCCTATGTGTTTTCACTCAGAAACTAGCCTAACTTATGTTGCATTATATGTTAAAAATTAAATGATAAATTTGAAATACTATAAATCTGGAATCTTTGTTAAATAACTGAGTTTTATCTGGTGCCCTGCACAGTTCAGTTTTCAGAATTAAACTATTTAGTCTTAGTATCAATATCCAAGAAAAAAAAAAACTGACAAACACTGGATATGACACAAATATTATGGAGTGGGAGAAAAAAAAAGGCAGGAAGATAAAATAGTGATGCAGACCAGATTGCCTGGTGAAACAGATGCGAGCAACATATTAGGAAGTTAAGGCATTCTTCTGAAGAAAGAAAAAGAACAAAGCCACATAGACAGAATATACATTATGTGTACTCTGGATGGTACTTGGGACCACAGCGGGTACACAGTCCACCAGAGGTTCCCTGAAGACCTCTGGAAAGGACACCAGAGGTGAACTAGAAATGAGAAAACAGAATACAGGTATGGTATTTGGTGACAAGGTGGTCATAACATCTCTATTCACCGGTGTCCACAATCCAAGCTGGACAGTGAATAGCAGAAAGTTTCTCATAGGAGAATCTGGAGGATGGTTAAAAGGCTGGAAAACTTCCACCAGAGCAGAAGACTACAAAAGAGCTCAGTTTCTTGAAGAATTTTATAAAGATGGCTTTCTATATCTCTCCACATTGAGAACTTTTTTGTTTTGTTTGGGTTTGGGGTTTTTTATCTATTGGATAAAGACATCAGCGCATCCAATGTCTGGAAATACAAATATGGGAATTTCAGACCAAAAATAAGACACATGTTTTTACCAGAGAGGGACAGCTAATCATCAAAGGAATAGTGTGGTGGCTATAAAAGGTTCTCTATCACTGGCAATTTGAAAATAAAGATTGACTGTTTCTCTTAAAGATATGTGCCTTACTTCCAAAAGGAAGTAATTCAGGGGACTAGCGGTCTGGCCTGTGCTCTCCTGGAGGTCAGGATCGACGTGCAGGCTGCTCCCCTCTGGCTTTATAAACCTTGAATCTGTTCCTTAATTCTTTCACAGGGAGGTCTATTCTTTCGGGCTTTGCTTTTCCTATTGAATTGAAATTAGACATGATTGCATTTGTAGCATTAATTCTCCCAGACAACCAATAAATCAGACACATATTTTGCCTGGGATGTTTAGTTCACTTTAGCCACAAAAAAACTAAGGAGGAACTTGGACTGAAACGTGGGTATTACAAAGAGAGGAAGAGATAGCTTTATGGGCTGTGATGAGATGACCTCATCCAACATTGCCTTCCTTAGATGTCAAAACCCTAATTGTTTGGGATTGTTGTTCTCTGTTTGTTGTTTGCTTGTTTTCTTTTAATTGAGGCTAAACTTAAAAACAGAGTGAAAATTCACAATGGAGCCAAACAGAGCGAAAAGTCACAATGGAGCCAAAGCAGGATGAGCATTCTTTTTTTTTTTTTTCCCCCTGGAATTATCCCAGAATTTTAACTTCAAGTGGGTTTAATCTAAGGACTCCAACCTCCCTGTAACCACATGTTGAATCAATTGAAAAGCAACCAACAGGTAAATATCTCTAGCACGGCACTGCTAATAATGTAGCAGACCTTCAGCAGAAGAGGAAACCCTTTTGACCTCTCTTGTGAAAGCTTTTCTGTGGCCTCGAGTTTGGTTGATTTTTTTGTTAAACTGTCACTACAAATGCAAGAAGCAGACACCTGCAAGAAGCTGATAACTCTACATACATCAACAAGGAGGGAAAGCAGAGGCAAATAGGTTTTATTTGGCTTTAACGGAGCACCGGGGAGAAATACACAGAGAGATTGACTGACAAAGGCTTCAGTAGAAACCCGTCAGCTTGTAATGTGAGAAAGTGCTTGCAAATGAACAAAAAGCCCGTGGCCCTTTCCAAAACTAGGACACTTTGCCTGAAACATTCTACTTTTCCTCCATTGTTTCCTACCCTCCTGTGTTGAGGTCTAACCACAGAGCAAGGCACCACTGAGCCGCACTGCCATTCTGTGTATCCGTCTGGAACAAGTCAAGCCTTGGCAGCCTGCCCCTGTGCAAAACTCTGAAAAGGGAAGGAGGTAACTGTTATGTATTTTTAAAACAAAAAATTCTCCTGTGGACTGTGATCCTATCAGAATTTACATTCTATAAGAGACAGGCTAAGTTCAGCACGTAACTAGGGAACTCCCAAGAAACCTTGAATTATTTGAAGAGGGTCAGAAGAGGTATCAGAAGCTGAGAAGATAACATGCTCTTCATGAAGCAAAGGATAAATGCATTAGGGTTATTGGAGACATCCTCTCTCAATTTAGACATAAAACACTTGTCTTGCCTACTTCTGGGCAAAAATTATTCATTAATGATGTCATTTTTCACATCAGACAATTAAAGAAATTATGAAGAATTTTGTTCCTACTGCTTGAAAATGTCTAGCCCTAGAAAAAAAGTGAGAGCACTGAAGGTTTTACAGAGCTATTTACTAGAATTAAAATATTAACCCCAATTCTCAGACAAGTTTTACCTCTGATGCCGCCTCATGTTCTAACCTCACTCCTATAGGACTGGGGATTTTTAACTCTCTTCCTTATGCTGTTTTGAAGGGCTATGCTGTTTCATTCAATACTACCTTGTGCTTCTAACAATAGAGAAGCATGTCTTTCAGGAGATGCAGGTAGTATCTGTTTTGTTTAATGTCTATGCTGTAATTTTTATTTATACATAATATAAAACTGACGTTGCGGCTGTTGTATGTATCTTCTGTAAGTCTTCTTCTGCCTAACGGAAGCCTGGAGGTTTGTATCATGTCCAAAATCATATGGGAAATGACAGTTTCACTGTTTCAGTAATGGGTAAGCTCAGGACTTAGAGGTCATATCTCCAAGATAGCAATTTTTTACCTTTTTTTTACCTTTTTTGAACTACTTTATCTTGGTAGCAGAAGAAAAAGTGCTTCACACATGTTTAGATTTTTTTTTCAGTTTGAGTTGCCTTGTTTCTCCTTGCTGCTGCAATTCCATTTCTTCACCATGATTTACCACAACCTTAAAAGTCACAGATATTCATTTAGCACACATTAAAAGTAATTTCTATAATGCCCCTAAGCATCTCTATGGCAGCTCTTGGTTTCCACAGAACATCAGAAAAAATAACTACTCTGTGGGCTGATCACACTGCACAGGTGCTCTCCATCTGGGGGAACTTTTCAGGAAAAAAAATAAAACATTTATCATCTTAGCATTTTTTTATACATAAAAAGTTACACAAAAAGAAGTCTATCAATTATAAAAGAGGCTGAGGTAATGATTTCACATTTTATTCTAATCCCTGTTTTTATGGGAATTACAGCTCTTGAGTCTGTGAGAAGACACTCAGATTCACAAGACCACAGCAGTCTTTGGACCTTAAATTTTTTTCTTTGTTTGTTTCTTTTACTAAAATGAAAATATGTTAGAAGGTATCATTATATTATTGATGACAGTGAAGTTATGGCATTTTTAACCAGTTGAGGTTTTGCTCCACAGTGGTTTTGGTTATTTAACAATACAGCAAGTGATGTATTTTGCCAGGGTACAGCGACTATTGTTCTGTTTCTATGAAGGAAAAAGAGATTTCTGAGCCCCAAAGATTAAGACATGTATCACCTTCTCTTGTGGCTCAATGTCCCTCCAAGGTTTTACCTTCAGTCATGGGTTTGTTATGTTGAGCTGCACTTGTTACCCAAATGCTGCCATTCCCCCCCATCCCATTGCCTGACCATTGACCACTGTTTGAAATCTGTTTCTAGAAGGTAAACTGGTGTATTTTTGTATTTCCTTGAAAAGTGTTGTGGTATTTTCCGTTGCTCAGCACCCTGCCAAAAATCATATAAGGTGAATTGAGAACTGTTACTCTAAAAACTGCGGAGGCATATGATGAAACTGGTAGCACAGAGTTTTAAAACAAACGAAAGTACATACATTTGTAACACAATGGACGCAAGCTTCTGGTGTGCATCGCCAGAGAAGGTTGTAGGGATAGACAGAAATAAGGATTTAGGCAAATTTGTGGATAGTGAGTCCACAGAATGGACTAACAGGGCTAGTAAGGGATGTACTTATTAGTATCCTTCGTTCAATGGTGATGTGTCCTGAGGACCGCAGGTTGTGCTTAGGTTTGTCTCTTACCTCAGAACCGCATATCCTGTTGCCACTGCCCCAGTCAGCTACAAAGTCAGCTTTGCTGAAGGCTAGATGGACCTCACAGGCAAGAATTTTCTCCATCCGGTCTGTGGA
Source organism: Oreocharis arfaki (assembly GCA_013398015.1). Classification (NCBI taxonomy): domain Eukaryota; kingdom Metazoa; phylum Chordata; class Aves; order Passeriformes; family Paramythiidae; genus Oreocharis; species Oreocharis arfaki. Next base: position 298,566 of record VZRR01009218.1, read on the forward strand.
CTCAGAATTTATTTAGTCCAACCTTTAACATGGAAAATTGAAACTTCTCCCTGGCTTTTTTTTTTTTTTGGTGTTACTGTGAACAGGTCAATATCTTATGTTTTCAGCAAAAGATGAGGGGAGCCTGAGAGCTGCTTGCTCTCAGGATGGAGAAGACATGGAGAAGTCATAGAGAAGAGCCAGGGCTCCCAAGGGCATCTGTTGACTGTGAAAGTAGTACAGCTAAAAGACCTAAGACTATGTCAAGTTGGAACAAGGAGGAGAAGCAAAGGTTTCTCTGCTGCTTACAAAGGTCTCTGAAGCTTTTTGCTGCTCTGTGTCAGCTGTGTCTTACACATCCATACCTACGGAAGGAAGGGATGTTATGGTTTTGTTTTCAGAATCTCATTCTGAAAGTGATAAAATTTTCCATTTGTTAGGGTGCTTTCTATTCTATTCCTACTATTTTTAAAATTTTCTGTCTGCTGGATGTTAAGTCAAAGCTGCAAATCAGGTCAGAGAAGAAGTTTCACAAATAGCTCTCATAGTGCAAATTCATGTTTGCAAAGAACTTTTTTCTTTTTCACTGTTGTTATTCTCATAAGTGAAAGGCAAGTCTGAAAGTCTAAAAGGCTGGATAATATTACAATGTCCATATTAATTTCATTTTTACAATTTTTATGGATTTGCACCATATTGTTTGTCAGTTAGTGGAAACAGATCAACTTTCTACTAATTCTGAAAGCTGATCATCTTCTTTCCTCTTTAAGAAAAGCAAAACCAATTGCATTTTCCTGGATAACCCAGCCAAGTGGTCTTGTCTTCCTATAAGACTCTCCTTGTTTAAGTGTTTATGCCTGTTTATTGTACATGCTTTTGCACAAGCGGCCAAATGTTAGTTCTTTATCACAAGCATAATGCAGTGAGTAAAATCTGTGATTTTAGGGCTGGGATCTTTTGCATCAGTAACAGATTTAAGGAGGGAAAAGGAACATCTGAAGGGCAAGGAACAGGAGCTGCTCCTCTCTGATGACTTCTTCTACACCCACCTAGAGGAATGGATGTTAGGGCAGTGCTTAAACTATGTTTTTGTCCTAAATAGCACCTGTGTAAAGAGTGCTCATACAGATCTTTTTACTTTGTGTGTCAGAGCTGTATACACTCAGTTCAGATGCACCTTTTACAGTGAGATTTCATCCTTGCTTCTAAGCAGTGCCAGCACAGCCAAGAGAGCAGTGCTTGGAGCTGGCTCCTCCAAAGGCAGCAGCTGAGATCTTTTTGGTGGCACCTCATCTGCCCCCAGCTGCTCATGGGACTGGGGATGTGTCCCTGAGAGGACAGCTGCTGTGCTCTCTCAGGCACGCTGGTGTGCGAAAACCGGTGAGCAGGGCCTAGCAAAGGCTAGACTGCAGCCCTCCAGGATGCTCTGGAAGGACAGTGGCATTTTCCTGGTGCTGAGTGATAGGATCCAGCAGTATCTGCAGCTCTGTAGCGCCATGGACGTGTGCAGAGTGGAGAAAAGGGTCCTGGGTGTCCCTGCTGCAGGGTGTGTGCTCAGGCTTTGGTCTCCTGTGCTCTGGAAGAGGTTTGCTGACCCAGTGACACGCAGCTCAGCGTGTCACACACCTTCTGCTGGGGGCGGACCCATGACAAGGGGAAGCTTTGGGGCCATACAGTACACTGCTCTGGCAGCCTGCACTTTCTTTTTTAACAATATGAATTAGTAGTTGTTATTAGCATAAAATCACCAGTTAAAACACTCTCAGCTCATTTTTTAACAGTGGAGCTAATTGCCCTTAAGTGCCTGAGCTCCAGCAAAACGAAATGGCACCTTTGTGCAGAAGCCCCCAGCGTTTCCCTGGTACATCCATAACGACCTTTAAAATAAGCCGTTACAATTCTGACATGGTACCAGCCTGACACCTTGGGCTGGGATTTAATTTTGAGTTATAGCAGCGTTAGGAAAACATATGATGTGGCCGTTTGTTTGCAGAAAGAAGGGGGAAAAAATCATAAAACCCTCTTTTTTTATGAGCTGTCGCTTGATTCGTTCCTGGAGCCCCAAGTAGCAAGCGTCTAAATCAATGCACACAGCTGTTCTTGCTTCTTGGAGCCCAGCAGGTGTACTGCCCAATGTGCCTGCCATGTCCCCCCACTCACATAACAAATAATAACGTCTTACACACACCAGCCATCCATCACAGTTATGGCCAGCCCTGGTGAGGCCGCTGTTCTCAGGGCAGCGTGGAGATTATTTTTTTTTTCCTCTTTTTTTCTTTCTTTTTTTTTTTTTTTTTTACTGTAGAAATACCCTGCCCGTGGATTATTAGTCACACTTTCTGGAGTCCTTTAATTGAATAACCTTTGGCACTTGTGGCAAAGGAAAAAAAAAAAGGAAAAACAACAAAAAGAAATCAACCCCAAACCCCCCACACCACAATGTTTATTTGTGTTAAAAAACAATAGGCATATTGTGACTGGCGAAATCAATTAGTCTTCCTCTGCAGTAAGGGCCCACATCTGGTGTGATTTAAGTTAATGTAAGGGAAGGGCCGCAGAGGCCCGAAGACCCCGAGTTCTCATTTCAACAGGTGACAGAGAAGGCATAAAAGGCTAATATATACTACAAGTGCGGAGGGGAGGCTATAAATACTGGAAGGTTTACTTAGGAGGTAAAACAAAGCTAACCAATAATGCAAAAATAAATACCTTCCTGAGACAGGCTGTCACCTGGCATGTGCGGAGGCAGGAGGAGGTGACGGGGGAGGGACGGGAACGGCTTGGGAGGCACGGGGCTCTGGGCAGCACGAAGGAGCTTGGCTTTCTCTTTGGCTCGGGACACCTTCCCTCCAGGGGGAAGATAGCAGCAGGAGAAAAACAACAAAGTGTTTGTTCAGCTCCTACGTGTTTTACCTCACTGGGGTCTAAGGGGTTTGTGAGATCCCCTGGCTCTGCCTGCATCTGCCAGGGACCCAGGTCATTCCTGCCAGCCTATCTCCATTTGATTCTGTCACTTCAGTTGTCCTGTTCGTTTCATCTCACTCGTGCTACAGTGACACAGAGCTTCTCAAGAATGGTTGTGTGTGTACTGGGAGCTAGTACACATCACTGAGAGGTAAAGAGTATCACAATATCAGATGAAGCAGATTTTTAAAATTTTTTTTTTAGCAAACTGATTTTTCAGAGTTCTAGTTGGATCCATAAGCCATCCAACTCCTCAAGCCTGGTTCTCTGTGGATTTGTATCCTACATTCCTGCAGTTCTTCTCTTATTCTGCTGTTGCCGGAAGAGAGCTCCCTTGGCAGTACCTCCAGTCCTCCTGGCTTCTCCTAGACCTTCCCCTATTCTCTCCCTCTGACCACGTTATTCCCAGCTCCTTTCGATGCCTTTCCGTTACTGAAAACACTAATATGTCCCTTTCTCCATTCTTCAGCTGTCCATTCATGTAAAATTTTAAGGAACTTAGCTCAGAGCCATTCAATTTTCCCTCAGACTTGGTTGATCTCATCCTTAAGGTACAGTAGGTCTTGGGGAAGGGGCTGACCTGTTTGAGGGGATGGATGCTGCAATTACAAATGCTTTTCACTTCACAAAGTAGACTGAAGGGTGTTCTGTGAACACCATGTGTGGCTTTATGGATACACATTTCTGCACAATTCATATGAGTCCAGAACTTTCAAACTGACGATTTTGGCCACTTCTCTCCAATACATTTCTGTAATGCTTGGACCATTTGCGGGTGTCTCTCTGTGCATCCTGTGCCAGTCATCCCAGTAATCTTGGCACAGCTGGAAATTGAGACTCTTTGAACTGAGAAGCCACCCCCAGGGTGGGTGCACACAAAGGGAGCAGAGACTATAGAGCCAGCTAAGGAGTGTCAGGACCCTGGTGTTTGCTTGGCAAGGGAAGAAGGCAGAGTGCTTGTGGAGCACCACCCTCCTCTCTCCAGCCCCACTGTATCTGTACAATGTACAACAGCACAATAGATGGACTGGATTCGATACATGAGGGGAGATTCCCTTAACAAAAAGATGCTATTATAATTATTGTTTCCGAGCTTTTGATACCTCCCCATTAACTGACACCTAGGAGGAAATATGTCTATCATATGGTCTCTGAGTAAAAAGACCACTGAGAAAACACATCCTCAGTCTGAATCAGTGTTACTTTGTAGTGGGGATGTGTTTTGGTTCACTAAACTCAGTGACTTTTCCACGTTGGAAATTCAGTGATTTTATTTTAATTTCTTCACAGCAGTGATAAAGTCAGCCTGTAGCCACAGTCTCCCCTGTCCTCCTTACAGAGAATATAGGCAGGTACTGGGACTTGAAATACTATCACAATGATAATAAAGGGTTTTGTTGTGTTGGGGGTTTTTTTTTACATCAGTTTCCAACAGCTGGTTGCCAGTTGCCCTCTGACACAGACACATAAAAGGGAAGTAGTGAGTCCTGTATCAGCAGGGATCACTGGAAGAAATGCAGCCCTCATAAATCAAGCCAGCACTGTTACATAGCTTTAGTACAATGAGGTGCACATGTGCAAGGGTGACTGAAGAGGGACCCCACTCACTGGCTGGGAGCAAACAGAGCATGGTCTCAGGGAAGGGGTATTCCTGCCACCACGGCAAGCAGCAGGCAGAATAGGCTTTGGATAAGGCAAGAGTCCTGATTGCAGTACTCTGAGGAGAAGGTTCTCAGAGGATTTCCAGTCTTTTGCCGGTAAGCAAGACCACAGCAGTGGAGTTCCTACTCTCCCCACAGAGGTGCAGATCGCTCCTTGACACACCTTCATGGCAGGATGTGAAATACCTTTCATTTGCTTTCATATATCCCCTTGCTTTTACTGACGCCCACATAAGTCACCTTCAGCAATGATACTTTCTACCTATGATCTTTGAAGCCTTGGAGGGATTACTAGTGTCATCTCATCACTGCAGCAGAATGAACCAGACATGTTTCTTCTTTTAGTCTTCCTTTGGCTGATTCATCAGCTTTAAAACCAGTCCTGGACATAACACTGCACAGCGCTAGCCAGAGAATGTCAGCCCCAACTTCAGCACTGAGCTGGCTAACTTGAGCCCCAACTAGGCTAAAGATGCTTATCATTCCCCGAACAAAGAAATCACAAACATTATTCCAGGAGTAGGGAATCATACAGAGCTGGGCTAGGCAGGCCTTGTAGGTACAACATTTCTTATAGTTCAGCTGTCCAGCTTACACATCCCTTTCATTCTTTCTGCCTGTTTCTTGAGTTTAAATGGCCCCTTGTAAAGATGGAGGCTGGGAACAGATTTCCACCTCAAGAGGAAATGATTCAGGTTCTTTCCCAGGTGACTTCTTCCATGGATACCATTTGATTCTCCCCCATCAACCTCTCAGTGAGACAGAAGTGTGTGTCATGAGGTTCAGGGTGCCCACTAGATGATGGAGGGATCATTCTGGCATATTCATCTAGAGTAAGCAGCTGCCACCAGTTTACCCCACACCCAGGGGACAGGACCATCCAAGGCAGTCCCTGAACAGGTTGAATTGTTCAGGTGCTCCACCTCTGATCCATGTAATACATTTTTGAAAGAAACACAGCAGTAGCCTAAAGACTTTGGGAGCTGAGAGTCTTCTGCATCTTATGCTCATTCCAAAGGTTAAATATTGTGTGTTTCCCCTAGCTTAAATTCAAGTTACATTTGATGGATTTTTGCATTTGCTGAGTTAATTAAGATCAGACATCTTCTGCCAGATAGACGCTGTTTGAAGCCCTTGAATGATTAATTCCCCCCTGTCAGGGAGAGAGGTCAAATTTAACAGGGAAGGTTTTAAGTGTATAGATCAGTTATACAAGAAACTCTTCAGTGGTCCAGCCAATGGAATTAACAGGGGTGACACCACAGAGTTTATCAGCACAATGTTGTGGAGACCTCGATTTGGGATAAGCATTTAAGGTTTCACACAGCCAGCAGTTGCATATCAATAGCATTTCAAAACGAGTGTTCTCATTTGTTTTCATCACAAAATGTATCATCAAACACTGCTGTAGGTGAACCCCACACAAGCAGCCCCACAGCCACTCACTGACCCCCACTTCTGTGAAGAAAGTTAACTCCATCCCAGCCAGACACAGCTCAAATACGAAGTTCCACCTTTGACACATGATCTCTCCATCTCTCCACCAGGTGCAGATGGCAGAAAGAGCTCACGCAGTCTTTAGGTGGGTGTAGAAGTGCATGGAAGAACAGAGACTTCACCTCTCTAAGGAGCACTGGTGAAAATGGGATTAGGATAATTCATTCAATTCCAGCTTCCCTAATTTTAAATATTTTCAAAATTGACAAGAGAGCAGAGTCATAACAGTTGTCTGGGTGCTATGGAAACTTCAGTTGTAGGAGAAGTGGAGAAACTTCGAGATTCCATTTCTCTCTTCCGTTGAATAGACTAGTAAGAGGTGAGTGTGATACACTGTGGAAATACTTCCATGGAAAGAAAACAAACTATAAATACTTTAGGGTATTTCCTTCATCTTAGGAAGGCTTAATTAGTACTCATGACAGAAAGGTAAAGCCGGACAAGTCCAAACTGAAAATAGACACATATTTTGATAATAAAGATAGTAATTGGAAATTATCAGGAACAATGTTGGAAGTCTCTGTCTCTTCCTATGTTCATACATATGTATTAATAAAATCACACAGGGTTGAATTTCAAGGTCTCCTGCCATGTCTCAAGTGAAAGGATGAGACAAAATAGCCTTAAATTGTGCCAAGGGAGGTTCAGATTAAATACTAGGGAAAAAAAAATCACTGAAAGAGTAGGTAGGCATTGGAAGGAGTTACTCAGGGAGGTGGTGGAGTCACCACTTCTGGAAGCATTTAAGAGGTGTCTGGATGTGGCACTTCAGGATATGGTTTAGAGGAGATTATGGTGCTTCCGGGTGGAGGGTTGGACCAGATTATCTTCAAGGTCTCTTCCAATCTTGATGTTTCTGTGATTCTGTCACTCAGGATTGCGGTAACTGTGAGAGCTGATTAGATGCCTGAATAAAGGTTAGTTTTCTGAGACTAGGAATTGAATTACCTCTTAACTTTATTTTGATATACTACATTTACTGTAGCTTTTTAAAATAAGGCATATTGGAATAGACATATTATGAGATATTGGCATATCTTACCATACCATACATGGATTTGTAGAGTATGATATATTCTGTTTGCTTTGTCCATATTGTCTCCTTTTCAAGATGAGCTCTGAGTAATTCCTTTGTGCAAGCATGTGAGGTGCAGTTTAAATAGGTGCCAAATACTTTCAAACTAAATCTCTAACAAAAGCCTGTGCATGTGTATGCCCTGGGTTTAGCATTTAAAAGTTGCTGTACAACTAGATGATGGAAAAACGACTGGAAAGGTTCAACAGACTGTGGGACTGCATCATGGGAGTGGGGTTTGCAGGCATGTTTGCAGATGCTTTTTCTCCAGTTCAGCCAGCTGTAACATAAATACTGCTGGAATATATTTCATACTGCTTGATAAGAATGTGTGTTGACTCATTTGTCTTAAAGCAATGCTTGTGAACAAATACTAAATAGTTTTGTGTATAACTTCAGATAAAAATATAAAGGAGTGAGCAAATAGAAAAAAAATCTCCTAACCCAGTTAGTAAAATGTAAAAAAGTAAATTAAATTTTACTTCCCTGAAGTAAAATTTTTCAAATTTGAACAACTTCCTCTTCAAAAACATAGCTAGCAAAGTATATCAATTATCTGTCCTTGGGATCTCTGCCTTTTGGCTTGCCACGAAGTTGTATTACCTTAAACATCAATTTCAGGAAAAGGAATGAGTACTGGTCTCATCCCGTGGTTTGTCAGTGTGTGTGAATGTAAAGCTATGCCTATTTCAAGAGTAATCACCCTCTCCAGAGAACAGCATCTGGCTTCCAAATCTAATGCAGGCCTGCATGAGAGTCTATAACTAGTAGAACCACCTTTTTGTTTTTATTTTGATTTAACTTGGGCTACATGCATGCTTTTCCAATTATTATTCCACAAGAGATGCTGACAGTGGTGGTTTGGAAGCTCCTGAGGTAAAAGTGCCTGTGTCAGGAGCACCGAGCTCTAGGTGTTGATGGTCACACTGTAACCCCACGTTCCATGCAGGTGGCAGTCTGCGGTGTTGGAGACTGTAGGCTTTTACTTAACCCTTCTTCTTCCATGTCTCCTCCAGCAAGGGAGGGTTGCAAAGTGGTGAGGGCAGAGCCCTGGCAAAGCATGCTCCCTCCTGCACACTGTAATTGACAGCTCCACAGAGGCATCAGGTGTGACACTGAGCAGGCTTCTCACCTTCTCCTGCTGCTGCTGGCAGCACGTCAGCCTACCCCTCACTCCACACTGGCACCAATTCCTCTAGCAGTGTTTCATCAGTGATGCACGAAGCACAAGGCACTCCAAGGGGTTTGCAGACATTAATCAACTGACTGTGATTTGTAGCACTTAGGATGGAATATGATCATAAGAAGTGCCTCCATTTACTTATCTATAAATTACCTGCAGCCATCCCCTGTCTTTCCACATCACGATGACGGTGTGCAGTTGGTTGATTCATGGGGGTAAAGAGCTTTCAGACCACCTGATGAAAGATGTCACAGAAGTAAATGGTGGTGAGCAGGAGTGGTGTTTTGGCAGTGTGTTCCATGCCGTGGGGATGGTGTAAATGAGGTATTTGCTTCGCATTCTTGGGCTCCCTTCGTGTGTGGCGCAGGGAAAGCGGTCACCCTCCGTGAAAGCAGGTTTTATGTTGTGTGACATAAACGCTAGGGACCACTCTATGTGCTGGGACACATGATACAGCTAACTTGCGGGCAAAATATTATAACCCACACCTCTCTGCCACGTCAGGATAAATCCCAGAGTGCACCTCTCAGAACAAGCATATCCTGTCGTGAAATGTCAAGCAATCAACATCAATAAATAATGAGTTGAAAACAGCAAGGTGGCGTAAAACTGCACAGTCGCACTTGGGAAGGTAGGGAAGCTGATTAAGTGTTATTTCCTGATCTGTAAATCATCAATTCCAAACTTCTTTGTGTGTTGTCTGTAAAATATTGGCTGTGGGCCTTTTGTTATAAAAAGGTAACTAATTTTTATAGCAGCCCCGTAAATAGTAATTAACGTGCCACAAACTGAACAACATCCTGCTGTAAAAAAGTGGGGAAACGCTGTGCCTATTTTTCAGGATACCTGCATTTGTGCCTGGGTAGGGATGGATACTTGCTTGCCCCTGTTTTGGTGGGTAAGTGCACATGAGCTGCTGTGTTGGAAAACTCAAGTCCCTTGATTCTGTCCTACCTTAGAAACAGCCCTGACATGGGCTGGGAGGGAGCAGCAATCTGAAATCCACAGTCGCTTTTTGGTGTCTGCTGTGTCAGAGGAGGCAGAAAGGAGTGATGAAGTAGGTGATTGCTGAATACAGCATTTTTCTTTCCAGCCTCTATCACTTAATGTTTAGCTTATGCCCTGAAACATGAGAAGGACTTAGATCTTGTCTCAAAGCATTTTTTCCAAGTCTGTCTAATAAAACTGTGTATGCTCTCATTATCCATATAAATCCCTAATCCCTTTCTGAACAGCAACAAACTGTTGACCTCAGTGGTACAGTGAATCCCACAGGTTCAGCATTCCTTCTTAAAAAGAAGAAAACTGACTAAACCCAACTCCCTACTTTTCCCCCCTACTTCCTCAGTTTTAAACTAAAAACTTTATGGATGTAGTCAGTGCCCCTTGTTCCCTAAGGAGTGGGTAGGTGGGCACAGCAAATTCATTGTCCATTACACACTCTGCACATGGACCACGGGAGGATCAGGAGCTGGGAGGAACAGGAGGATTGTGCAGCCCAGCCAGATCCATGTTAGATGACCTGGAGCATGTGCACAGCTCCAGGAGGCGTTAATGGCCTGTAGCAACAACGGCCCTGCTCCTTTTGCCCCCCACTGCCTTCCTTTAGAATATTTGCACCTGGCCACATAAATGCTGAGAGCAGAGACCTTCAGACACTCCTGTGGGCAGCTGCAGCTTCATGTCACAGTGATGGAGCTGAGCACAGAGCATCCACCTCAGCTTTTTCTGCCTTAAGCCTGCCTGCACTGCTTCGAGAGAGTAAGGAGGGAGCTGGGCTGCTAAATCATTACCCTAGATTCTGGATCTGACTTTCTGTGAGCCTTTCCTGATGCAACTGCTTTACCTGGTTTATTTAAGGTTCTGATCCCACAAGGGCTCTGATGGGAGGGGACACACAGGGTCCTCTGAGAGGACATGGGCAGTCAGCAGCAGGTGCAAAATTCTCAGATGCGGTGAGTGAGGACGGCAGAGCATTGAAACAAGGACTAATGGAAGAAACAAGGGTTTCAGTGAGGTGGGGAGAACAACAAAGGAAAGTAACCCAGGTAGGGAAGAAGGACTGCTTGTTAGAAGATGCAAGGTCATGATTCTCTGGTGCAAAGGAGCATATGACCCTGCTGTCCCCCGCTGTGCCACAGTGTGCCCTGTGTTCACCCTTACTTTCACAAACATTCTCGTCTTCACTGTGGATTAGGGTCGGTCACACCATCTTTGGGTCAGATTGTGTCATAGACATTCCCACAGCGAGCACAGTGTGGTCTGATTCTGCTCTGCCAGAGATGTTGCTCAGCAGCATGGACCTGACATACCATTTTCCTGTTACTGTGGTAACTGGTATCTACAGTTCCACAAGGTACAAGATCTGTGATTTTGCCGAACTTTTTGTAGGATCCTAACTGTGGTACCTCAAATCATTCATCTCTAAAACCATATTTTTTAGTAGAAATCTGAGTAACATCCTCAATCATAAATATATAAAGGCAAATAGTGATTTCACTAGAAACATTGATGATTGAAAATAGTTTCCTGCCCCCTAAAACATGGAGCCACTCCACAACCACTGAATTGCTATTGAACTCAATAGGCAGCACAAAAATGCAGTAGCAAAATCCTAATATGCATAAAAAACCTACTTTGGCCACTAAGGCCCAGGACCCCAAAGAGCTTACTAACTCTCTGCTATTGATTGCAGTGGGAGTGGTAGTCAGGATCCCAAATACCTACCAGGTACTTGGCCCACATGACAAGATAATGCCTCTTTGTAACTCTCCAGCCTGATTTATCCACCTCTGACAGAGTTCTGCGAGCAAGGCCTGGTTAAGAAATATGAACTTGTTAAACCTTGCTGAAAGGTTTGGGGAAAGGCTGCAATCTCCAGTGAGCAAAGTGCATCTCTCCCAGAGCAGGCTGCATGCTGGGGCCATTCATCACAAGCCACGGGGAGGGGTCTGGCAGGGAACAATTGATATGGTTTTGCCATTGAAGAGACAGTTTCCCCTTAGAACATATGGAAGACAGATTACACAGCCCCGTCCTAACGTGAATGGAGCTCAGATGGGGAGAATACACGGGCAAGAGAGGGACATCAAGGAATCAATATCATCTGACACCTGTTTTCTGTTTCCAGTACGCAGACCTGAGCCTGGCTGCCTCTGGAAGTGTCTTCCTCTGCTTGAATTTCAGTTCTCCCTGCAGATACATCAAACTGTGTCCTAAACACCAGGGTCTTTCATCTTGCATGACCGGTGGCAGAAACTAATGGAAGAGGCCGGCCCTCCCCACCACACCTCCGTCTTTCTGACCGCCCCTGGCAGGCTTGCCAGGTTTTCAAACTTGGACACAGAATTCAACAATTTGACAAATTCGGACACAAAAAGTGTTGGCAGGATGCCAGGGTAACCGGTTGGGTACGTAACAGTGAGGATGGTGGGAAAATGTTTCTCCAAACACCATATCTTCTTCCACCACAAGCCTGGTTCTTCACCTTTATTTTTTCATTTCCCAACACACAGGAACCAGCTAGAACCAACCCTAACAAAGCACTGCCAGTACGGCTTTTTATGAGAAACATATGTGCCATAAACAAGGCAGCTAAGGGGAAGTAAGGAGAATCTAACTTAAAATATGGAATCTCCCTTAAATAAGCAAAGCAGCTCACAAAGCAGTATTACAAAACAAATATGCAAATTGCAATGAGAAAATAGAGAAAGAAAAGGAAAAGGACAAAAAAAGAAAAGAAAAAGTGATCCATGTTAATAAGTTCCTTAAGGGGAAGACAAAGTGTAGAATAAATGCCTCTTCAGAACACAGTCTTTCCTGGGGAAAATTTCATCATGTTGCTCAAAAGAGAAAAAATTTGATTTACTAACACAGTACGAAAGTAAAAAAAAAAAAAAAAAGGAAAATTACGTACAGCAAAATATGCAGAGAGAGAAACCAAGCAAAAACAAATGCTGCTTAGGATTTCTGCGACAAAAAAGTGATGAGAACGTGCAGTGTTACCTGCCTGCCCCACGTGGGGTGGTGCCTCGGCCTGCAGCCCATTTGGTGAGAAGTTCAGATGAAGGACATGTGTCCTTTTTCAGACAATGGATGAGTAGGGATTGCGGAGGAAGGGAGGTGAGAATCGACAGAAAGGTTGGTCCATGGTAGGAGTGGAGATAAGTCAGGGTTAGTCCCTTGCCTTTTAACATTGCAGAGAAGAAGAGATGCAGGAGAGGGGGGGCAGGGAAATTTCTTAGAGACATCAGTGAGAGAGAAAATGAAAGGAGTAACATTCCTCTCAATGCAGGACAATTCCTTATCTGGTGAGAGCAGAGACTGTTGCTTTGCAGCCCAGATGTTTCACTGTAGTTACACACCGAAATTAAGAGCTGTGTAGCATACCAGGCTCGAGATACAGAAGATACTACAAGTAAAGATACTTGCAAAACACCAGGTTCCTAAAGCTCCAGTAAACTGAAGCAAGTTGACAGATCTTCTTGCAGGGAAATGAATAGTTCAGCTCAGCTATGATTTAAAAAAAAAAAAAAAGGAAAAAAACACAACAAAAACTGTACAGAAATATTCTTTGTTCATCTTTGTGGTGTCCTGGCATGGCATGGCATCATCTCTCCCCTCCACTGGCAGTATCTGGCTTCCACAAGCCTCTGCTGAGGAGACCCAAGCCTCTTTCAGTCCAACACACAAGAGACTATACATCATTGTTGTTATTATTACTGAGGTTGTGTGCTAGTGCTGCAATAATTCATTGATGCTTTGTGTGGGAAGTACAAAAACTGCAGCCTGGGGACTAGAGCTCACTGCTGGGGACTTCCCCCATAGACTTCATTTTAAAAGTCATTCACTTTAAGTTATCAAGATATGTCTGTCAGGGTCTTTAATGCACTGCTTATAGAATCACAGAATCATTTAGCTTGGAAGAGACCTTTGAGTCCATGAAGTCTAACCCAGCACTGCCAAGCCCACCAGTAAACCATGTCCCCAAGTGCCACATCTACGTCTTTTAAACACCTTCAGGGACAGCAACTCAGCCACTTCCCTGCGCAGCCTGTTCCACTGCTTGATAACCCTTTCCATGATGAAATTTTTCCTAATATCCAACCTAAACTTCCCCTGGTGCAACCTGAGAACATTTCCTCTTGCCCTGTCATTGGTTACTTAGGAGAAGCGACTGACCCCCACCTTGCTGCAGCAACCTTCTGTCAGTGAGTTGTAGAGAGCAATAAGGTCCCCCCTGAGCCTCCTTCTCTCCAGGCTGGACACCCTCAGCTCCCTCAGCTGCTCCTCATAAGACTTGTGCCTTGCCAGTCCTGAGCAGTGAGATCACTCCACCCACCAACAGTTTCTGTGGTGCCTAAACTGTTTCAGCTCAGGAACCTGCGCTGTAGCCTCATATCCAGTCTCATCTCTGTCCTCCTTTTCCAGCTGCTCCGCACTGAGCTCCCCAGATGGACCCTGGGCAGGATCCATCATTTTGCCTTGCTTGGGGGGTCTCAACAGCAATGGCTGTCAGCCCCTTGGCACTGCCCTCCATCTCCACGACCCTGGGTGGCCTGGGATCACCCTTGAATCCCCACTTGCATGGCAGCTCCATTTTGGCCTCTTCCTGATGATCTCACTGCCTCATGACCTTGATTCGGACTAGTGCAGGGGCAGATGCCTGTCCCCTCTCATGTACCTGCATAGTGGATACAGGGTAAGACATGGGAGGAAAGGGAAAGGTTTACAGCAGATGGAAATGCGCTGTTCAACGCAGTGGCCCTGTAAAATTGCAGAAGGGCCTGTTGATATTGCTGTTGGGCAACTCCCTACCTGCTGGCTGAGGCTGCAGGACATTCGCTGAAGGTTTCTTGAGAGAGAAATTTCACTGGGGTTGTTTTGGTTTTGTATTTCAATGAATGTTTTTGCCCCTGGGACAAGGGAGTAACGAGTCTCAATCTGACAGAGCTTGTTATGGAATAATAAACACTGATGAATCTAGAAAAAGATGCTAAGGCCATTTATTTTAAGATTAGCTAAAAAATTGCAAAGTCAGAGAAAGAAAGTCTGAGTGCACTTAAGAGGACATCTTGCATTTTAGGAACTAGCAGGCATTGGGGAAATGTGGGAACATACCAGGAAGTGGTGTGTCTTAGCTCTGGGTGGCTACAGCTTTATAGAAATTACTTATTGTAAGAGGCTTCTTGTACTCGACTTTATTCTATCCTCTGCAGTGAGCACACAGACCCTTAAGCTGTTGCACTCCCTCAGCATGCGCGTGTTAGATGGAGGCTGGTGCTGGCTTTTCTTACAGCCAAGAAATAGATGCTGGGTGTGGGAGATTTACAGTGTCTGTGAGAGTCATGAGGGATTAAAAATGGGTTACTCGATGGAGGGAGGCTCATGATTTGGGATTAGCCTGCACGTCACATACCCACAGCTGAAATAGAGAACATTTGACAGGAATGGGAGGGCCCTTCACAAGGCTTAGGCTGCATGTCACTGGTTAGTGGCCAAAACTATGGACCTGGAACTTATCTTTAGTGATGTTTTTTTTAGTGGGGAGAAGTTTGTGGGAAGCTAGGCCAGTAAATAAAGAGACTTCTGTGGTTGCAATTCAAGATGAGGAAGTTTTCTGGTACAGAGAAGGAAGAAAGGCAAGAACTTCTTTCTCTTTCTTTTGCCTCAGATTGTTTACTTGGATGAGCAAAGGACACAAAGTCTGAGAAGAAGCAAGAAGGGCCTATGAAAGAGGGAAGATAAGCACAGAGCTTGGTAATACTTGTTTTTTTTTTTTTATTCTTGGATCAGTTGTTTCCTTCCTCATCCAGAAATGGGCTTGTCTTCCTCAGACACTTAGCAAAGATATTGTTTGCTGTTGAAAATCTACTGTCTTACTTGTTAAGTGCTTTCTTTTTGCAGGAGCATCTTCACATAAACGGTCCTCGGTGAAGATGTTACCCATCCTCTTCACCCTAAGTGAAGAGTCAGCCTATGCGAATCAACACAACTTTGGTAAAGGCCTCGCTATCATGTTTCCTTTCTTTCCTTTTTTTTTTTTAAAATTCTTGTGCATCCAGAGTGCTTCTTTATGCGCTATAACACGTAATGCCACAAGCTGGTGTCAAATCAGTTTTTTGTAGCAATCATATCTCATGAGCATCCACAGCAATGCTGAAAACTTTTGGTAAATCAGTATCTACTTCACTCCTGGTCTGTACACACATCTCAACCTTCAGCTGGCTCTTGAAGTTAGGCAACTTCATCAGTGCATTTTTTATTCCAGCATCTGGTAGCTATACGGATATTGCTATGGTACGCTGTGAGTGTGCGTAGCTGTGTTACAAACCTTGTATCAATGAGCTCATCAAAACTAATGAAAAAACAGTCACATTTATCTAAATCCTCTGCAAGCTTAGCTGCAAGGTCATCATCCAGCTAAATTCTTTAGCTTTATCCCTACTGTTTAGCACGCATATTGTATTCAGTCATTTCAGTTTTGTTATCACAGACTTAAGATAATGGCTTGGCATAAGAGATGCTCATTCCCCCTGTGAAATCACCATCAGATAGCAGCTCTGGACATGCAATGCAGCCTGCCACTTGGGAGCTTGCCAATACAATATTATTTGCTGTCATTGGAAACTTCCGTAGTGAAGTGCAGTTCCTAGGAATCTCTGTCATTTCAAAAAGGAAAGATCCTTTTTGCCCCCCTCTTTCATTTGAAAACAAATTTTTATGATGCCTTTCAAAGTAGCATTTAGCTCTAAAATGCTCTTTTAAAAAACCTGCTCTCAGAATCCAGAAGATGTAATGGCTTCCAATTTTGTTTCATCACGCGGCACTTGATTGTTCCCTCGTGCCTGAAAGTCTCAGTCTGCTGCTTTATTGTACGCATTTGCATTTGGGCTCCAGAGCCACGGTGTAAATATGTCAGTGATTGCTTGTGCACAGAGCTTGGGTGTGTTTATGCAACGTGCTCAATCACATAATAAATATTGTAAACGTTGTTGTTTACATCGCTGGGAGTTTCACTCTGCTGGCCTTTAAAAAACATCTTGCTATGTATCGAGCCAGCTTTTGAGGCCCAGCACCCATAAAACACAAGGCAGGTCTTGCACAGAGGGCTAGAGCCATATTTGCAGTAATATGGATGAGGAGCATTTTTTTTACATTTGTTCTCAGAGCCTGCATATAATGAAACCATGTATTGTTGTATTCCAAAAGGAAAAAGCCTGTGATGAAAAAAAAGTACTGTAATTAATCACCACTAGTGCAGTGCCAATTCTCTGCTAGGGCCAGCATTTTGCCGTCACAAGTTTAATTCTTTCCCTGCTTCATCTTCATTCCCTCTCTACTCTATCTTCACCTGGAAATTAATGTTCTTTTCATCCCCACCCTAGTGTCCTCACCTTCCTGGCCATGCATTCCCAAACTCCTTTCTTTCTTGTCTGGTCTCTGCTTCTTTCATCTTCTCCCTCAACAGAGCAGTCCAGCTCCTCTGTGGCCCTGTTTCAGACCCACTGGTGAACAATCACTCCCCTTATTTTCCCTCCTCCAGTCTCTGCCCACAACTACCTTGATCCTCCCTGCACCCCAAATGCATTCTTCCTCTCCCATCATTTTCTGTACAGCAAAAAGGGAGAAATGCTTGTGGGAAGAGTATGAGAAACGTCCAAGTTCCTTGTCTGTCTCTCTCTGGGAGCTGCCTGGGGAGGAGAAGAGGTGGCTCCAGGAAGGTGCATCTTTTGGAGTACCAGAGCAACCCTTCCAGCTCAGGGTGGTACCTGAGGACCTATCCTAGAAGGGCCCAGAGTTCTGGTGAGTTTGGTTCTTCATGGAGAAACACAGGGAGAAATGTAAGGCATTGTGTTTCCTGTGCCTGTTTACATGTGCCAATGGAGTGATGGACACCACAGTAATGGAGGCCTGTGGTGAGGAATGAAAAGGATAATTTTAGTGACATCAAAACCATTATCTCTGGGTCTTGGAGAGCATCACTGCATCCAAACTGGAAATAAAATAGCAACTTGAGTTTAAATCTGAGCTTACTAGTGAATCTTGGTGTGATAATGCCGTGTTTTTACACTCAGTGGCCTTTCTCTGTTGAACAGATCTCCATCAGACTTGCACTGGACACACTGGAGCTGACATAGGGGTTTGTCTGTTACCCATTATGGTTGTGATTTACTAACAGAATCAGGTTATTATGTGGATGAGCCTCTAAAATATTTGTCTGCACACTTGAACTTCAGGTACAATTTATAGGACTGGCCTTTTCTTAGTTCCGGCCTATGTATAGATCAACCCTGAATTAACACCATGCTGAGATGAATGATATGGTTCATACCTCTTAGAGCTGTTGTTCCAGTTGGCCTGAAGATACAAAAACATCTGTTCATAACAGAGCTTGAAAAAATATAAGGGAAAAGGAAATGTCTTCTCCACACATGAATACTGTCTCTTGATTTTTGGGATGTTTGCTGTGAATGCATTCGCATGTACAAATAGACTATAAGGACAAAAAAAAAGGCAAGTAGGCAGAGGCTGAAATTAAAGAATACAAATACCCAAGGGCTGTTAAAAGGCGATGGCAGAAAGATAAACTTCGACAACCCAGTCCGGAAGTGGAAACGTTTTGTTGTTTCATACTTGGACAAAGGACTAAGAGCCGAAGGACCTGAAGAGAGATCTAACCTGTGTCTGAGGCAGTGGCAACCATAAGTTTTTCAACAAACACACCAGGCAACAACTCTCACATTCTTAATGAATGTTAAAGCTGATCCTGGCAAAAAATGGCAACTTTTCCAAGCAGCTATGTAATTATATTGTTACCTACAAGCCTCATCTTGCCCCTATCAAGTCTCCATTAATTACATCTCTAAGAAAAACTGTGTGTGATCTTCTACATTCCTGTTTCTTCTGTCTTCAGATACATGGGTATTTTTTCCTGTAATTTGCATCCCACAGTACTTTGCAGTCCAAACCTCCAGTCCTTAACAACTGTCTTGAGGCCAAAGCATGGAAATGCAGATGATTTGGGTGTAGATTTATTGAGTGTGTGCTGGGAGATAATTTGCCCGCATGAAAACTGCTTTACAGAACGAGCCTCTGATGCTCAATGAGGAGCGTTTTGAGCAAGACCAGAGACTGAAGTAGTGTTGTCAGAGGTAATGTATCTGGGAAAGAGCTGCTTATGAAAATTGCATTTGCATCAGGCCTGTAGCAAAGCACTCAGGACAAAGGAAGAAAGCGTGCTTTTAGTGGCCATTAGCTCTTGGTGAGTAATTTCTGGCGTGACTTGGGCTCGCTCTGATTGGCGCTTCCAGGTACACAGTGATGCAGTGGAATTTCCTTTGCTGTTCAGCTCTCTCAGCCTGTGGAGAAGGGAGCTGCACTCTATTAAAGGATTTTTCCCCCCTCTTTTACAAGGTTGTTTGTTATCTCAGAATGCAGGCCTGCGCTGGAGCGTGTAATTACAACACCATGTCCTGGGTTAGAAAGAACTCAGACACTAAATTGTCCATGTCATCACCTGAATTTGACCATGAAATATAGCACAGAGGGACTGGAAAGGCAGCCTGTAAAGAAGTGAGGACTGAATGGGCATTTTGGTGCACTGGGCAAATCCAATCTGCTCAATCCATTGCTGCAGTCCCACCGTGGCCATTTAATATTATTACCTGCTTCTTGCCCTTGAAATTGTGCTTCCACCTCTCTTTCCATGAGGTGTGTCTGAGTGAAGGAGGTCAGGGTTAGAGAAGATTGCAATAAAACGTGACTCATTTTACATGGGTGATCAGAGTCCTATTAAGTTGCAAAGGAGTTGATGTTTAAAAGAATGTCTTTTTTTCCTCAATCAAATTTTGTGTGCAGACACTAGGAAATAGAGGTCAGCTCTACTGTTCAGGGTGTTCAGAGATACCCCCAAAGCTGGAATAAAACCACTTGCGCTCCTTTTTGCGGAAATTCTTTAGTTTATTCACTTGAGCATCTTAATGTTACCACAAATTTTAAGGCCTTTTCTGTGCTTCCACTACGTGTTGGAGCAGAAAAAACTGTAAAGTCACAGATCTCCAGGACCAGGAAACAGCTCTTGCAGGGACCTTCTCTGAGCTCAGAAGAGAAAGGTGTGAAGCAGCTGCATCAATCTGGTGACTGGTACGTGACTGGAGAGAGCAGGTGGCTGTACCTGGTATTTCTCTTCTCTACCTATGGGTACCACTTGCTGTAGTGCAGACAGGAAGCAAGGTTTGCAGAAGGGTGTGCATGAGAAATACAAGTCTTGAAGTGGAATGTTAGTGCTTAATCAGGCTTAGGGACACAAATTGATCTAGGATGCCAAAAATGATGACAAAAATAAGAGCAGGACAGTGAGAGAAAGCAGTAGTTGCAGAATATAAAGACCACTCCGAGCAGTTATTCTCGGTAACTCCTCCAAAGAAAGTCTTAGTATGAGCATGTGTGTGTGTATCTGTGTGAAATAACATCCTGTGAGTTGTACAAAAAATATTTTTTTGTAAATTTCCCTCTTCAACAAGCAGTATTTAACAGATTTCAGAGGGTTGTACTCCTGGCATGTAACAGACCCTGTGACAGCATTCTGGCACACAGTGCCCAGGCACCCTCTCCCCTTTGGATTTCCTGCATTATTCACCACACTTACTTTAAAGCACATTGGTATTAATAGGTGATTTTTATTTATGTATTCACTTTCTATTTAAAGAATTTTTATTTGAAAAGGCTGTGGTACGTAGTTATATTTGTTCCCTTCACATACTTCCATGATTAACTTTACTACTTGGAATAACAAAAAAAATTAACATCACAAAATTGCATTCTCAATGTATCATCGATAACTGTGTCAAGGTTTTAAAACCCCACAACACTCTCTGAAGTGGCAATTTAGGTTATGTGACTAAATATCATTAATGAAGGAATTAATTAAACAACAAGTCGGGCAATGCTAGTGTGGAGGTTGCATCTTTGCTCACTTATTTGACACTGCACAAGGTTTGATCGCTCGCTGTGTCTGTGGATATGGATTGGCACCTGCAGCACCACTAAAGAAACATGGAGAGTCTGTAGGGACTTCATATGCATCTGTGAGTTTCCTACATGGAGAAGTAAAACAGATGAAAAGGCAGTTGGGAATTGTCTTCTGCGACCTGTGTTTTGAATGCGTGTGATGTGAAGATGTGTGTGTGTCAGAGATTTTTGCTGTTAAAATCTGATTATGGTTTGTTCTTGCCTATGATGCAAAAAGCTGTGGTTTATCCTGGCACATGTAAAGATAATTTTTGCTGAAGCACTGCAGTAAAAAGCAAGGTGCTGAAAAGGTAATGCTGACGTGCCCAAATCTCATGGGAATGCTGCAAAAGAAATGTCCTGCTTATTGGAACTCACCTTTCCCTAAGGAAAATAAATAAAGGAGGAGTGCTCAGTGTTGTGATACAGACTAGTCTATCTGCTTCTAAGGAGAAAGTCTTTATCTCTCCTTAGTACAGAGGTAAGTAAGTCATCTCCAATTTCCCAGCTCTTTCTTGTCCCCCTTCAAAAGCTGAACAAATTAACATAGATGAGTATTTCTGGGCTCCACAAACAGTTGCTATACTTCTGCATAAACTCTGCATTGTTAGAAATACCTGTGAAATTTTATATTTTTCTTTTTTCTAAACAGTTTGACAAAGCCACCAGGTCACAGCGATTTAAATCACTGGATTGCTCTGAAACTTCTGCTCTGCAGATCACACTTTTTGTCATTACATTCATTTGCCATAGAAAGACCTCCACAATAAGAATTTTCCCATTGTTTTCCATGATAAAAACGTGCATAGAACTCATCTTCGCACATTATAGTTCATGCCTTCCCCTACTCACTTATTATCCTCCTGGGGCTTATACTCTCACTAGCACCTAGGGAATCATGCAATGAAACAGAAAAGGTAGAAAAAGAGTACCAGCACATCTGCTCGGCTGGGGCTCTCCTAATCCCTTCCTTGGTGTTGTATGCAAGAAAGACTGAAAGTATGCTGCTGTCCTCCAGGTGTTCTGCACTTGATGCTGAAACACAGCCCTTGATTGCGGCTTTTGTATTAAAAAAGTGAGAAGTATTACAAGAAAAGGACCATACAACATCCTTGTGGAAAAAGTCTATCTGGAGGAGTTGTAATTGTCTGTCTGATTCCAAACCATTCCCCTTGATGTAGCAGCCTAATTTAACAGGGACAGAAGTCCCAGCAGCACATGCAAATTAAAGTGCTCCACAGTTTTGGTGGACCTGCCATAGCCAAATCTAAATGTAATTCCCCTCTAAACACTAAAAAGTCTCACTTGATTCAGAGATACAATTTACATTTTGAAAGAGTTTAAAAGTCTCACTTGCCCTTTCTGTCTAGCATTTATGGTGCTATTTGCCTAAACAGGTTTTGTATTCTGGGATGTTCATTGCATTTGCTTATGACTTTTAAGTTGGCTGAGTCCTGAAAACTCATTTCCAATTTCTTCTAAGGAAGGTTTCTTAAGAAATCAGTCTGTGGAAATAGCAGTCTCACTGTTCTCTCTTTTCACAGATAATTACATGGTCTGCATGCATTCCTTCACTTTCCAGTCTGTGTTACCAGAACAATTTTAAAACAGCCAGAACCAAGAAGTTTTATAAGTGCTGAGGAAAATTTCAAAATCATTTTAATTTCATCTGTCCTTTACAACGAATAATCATTTACCTTTAAGGATGGTCACCTAAGTATTAATTAGAGTTGTAACACTTTCATTTGTCCATTTTGCATGTATAAACTGTTTCAAAACTTGGTGGTTTTTTCCTCTAAAAACATCCCAACATGTGGCCATACTGATTAATCAACATTGTCAGCACAAAACCTCTTTTCCTGCCCACACAAAAGCGAAACAACAACTGACTACAAAAAATCAAAAAAAAAAAAAGAAAAAAAAAGAGAGAAAAAAAGGGAGAAAATTGCAATAATTGAGGAAAAAACACAGTAACAATTCTAATGGATGCAGAAGGGAGGTTGCAGTGGCTGAGATGAAGAACTATTTTAAGAAAAATTAGTGCAGTAATCAAAAGCAAACCAAAGAGTTACTCATGTACAGAAAACACGCATGTTGGATAGCAGATTTTCTGAGCACTTGCTGTGGTGTGTTTTTCAAGTGGGACGTTGTGTTCGGGGTCCTTTAGGTCCAAGCCTTTTGTTGGGCTTATAAGTACAAGGAGGAAACTCAAATTCAGCATGAATAAGAAAACAAAATCCGAGCAAGAAACAAGAACAGGAAAAACCATATGACGGTTACTGCAGCCTTGGAAGAGAAGACGATGGAGCTGACTGCAGATCAAACTAAGAAAAGAAGAAGTGAGAAATTACTGGGCGAAAACATTCACAAAATACAAATCTACAAAAATCAAAACGCAAAAGCTGGTTATGTCTTTTAGCGCATTCTGAAGAATTAAAAAAAGCCCAATGAAACTATTGAGCAGGGAAACCAGTCCATCTATTGCCTTCATAAATACAGACCTGGAATGTTTCATGCCTGCCAGGTACGCCAGTCAAGCATGCCACTGTGCTAAAACGAACTGTGGAGGGAAAAGAAATTAAAGGAAAAAAGAAAGAAAAAGCTGGACTGAAAAATAAATATCAAGTGGGGGAAAAAGCATTAAAGTGCAAAAAATACAAAAAATACAAAAATGAATGTAGTGTAACTTCCTTATGTATTGAAGCAATAATGGAACTGAAAAGAACACTTGTCTGAAGTTGTCAACATCAAAATACCTGGTTTTCCCATTACAGCACCTTTTCTTATTTGATGTTTTCCATGCTGTGCTTGCTGGTTGTTGCATGTGTTATGTTTGCCGTTTGTCCCATTGTGCTGCTCTCCTCATTTCGTACAGTTTTCTGTTTAACTCAGGATAATAAACCACTGTAGTTCCAATGGTCAGGAAAGGTGCTTAAAATACTGGTGCCCTGGGGTACAGCAATACTGTGTTTGCCTACCCCTGGTTTTGCTGACACCATTTTGGAGAGGTATTATGTGATCGTGAGGATGGCTAACTGCCCTACAATTGTGCAGTAATTTTTTTTACAGATTTGACGATATTCCACAGGCAGCAGGCTCTGCAGTCCTGTTCTCTCAATGGGAAATTTTGCCCTGGGATGGAAAATCTGATTTTTACACCTTTTCTGCACATGCTTGGAGAGAGTAAAGCCTTCCCTACAGAGCATGCCTGACTTTGGTAGTCTATTGCCATGAAAGATTTATCTTGTCTCAGCTGCTTGCAGCCAGGTTGCCTTCTGACTCTCCTGAACGTCAGAAGGAAACACAGTTCAGAACTTTATTGCTGCTCCTGCCAGAACACAGTATTTTCAAAGAACTCCTGTAACAAATCCGTGGAGTACTTTGAATTCTTCTGCTTTATAATATAAAGAGCCATAAGGAAAAAAAACCCCCTACCTCCTCATTCTGCATCTTCCAAGGAGGACATTAAAGTGACAGATTTAAAGGACATTTACAACTCCATTGAGCCAGGAGGACTTGATTGCGTTTTTCCACATAGGAAGGAGGTGTTGGGTATGTGTGTGTTCTGGGATAATATGTGGCTGCTGCTGGCCTTTCCAGATGGCCTCTGATGTCATTGCTAAAAATCCTGAAATCTGCTGCATGAGGAAATTCGTTTCATGCCCCTCTGACATGATTTTTAATGGTCTTTGCATAAATGTAAGGGATCAAGGAGATGGGACAGTAAATGGAAGGTGACAGAAAGGAGCCGAGAGGATTCGCATCCCTGAATGGGGCAAAATGGAGCGTTTGGCTTCTCTCTATAACTGTTTTGAAAATCTCCATCTACTGACTGATTAATGTGGGACAAGTTCCACAGATGGAGTCCCCTCTCATTTGAGAATAGCTGTATTTCTTCAAGAATATGAGACTGGGGCCACCGGAGATGAAATGCAAGGGCTGAGCCCATGTGGTCCACACCTGGAGGGTGTTAGGAGTGCACACACTTCTGGTCCTCAAGGGGAGAAGAAGAGGTCTCAGCAGGTCTGTACCTGTCTGCTCATCATCCTGCCAGGGCAAGCTGAGGATGGAAGCAGCAGATAGGGCTGGCAAAAGGCACCTGTTCTCAGGAACAGCCTGAGCAGCTCAGCTGGCAAAGCACAACAGATGGCAAAATGCTCCCGTGCTGCTGCTGCTGCATTGGCTGAACGGATGGGCTTTCAGTGAGACATCCTCATGGGAGAGGGGGAAGGGGGTGTCTGTCAGCCAGAAGCAAGTCTCGTTTGCAGAGCATTGGGAGAAACCTTGGCAGATATTCCTGCGCTGTGGATGAACAGAAATCTCCATCCTGGGGGGCTCCAACTCCAAACCTTGCCCATGCAGCTGAACCCACTGCTTTGGGGGCAAGCAGTGATGCAGAAAGTATGCTGGGATGCAATAAATAAACACCCTTCCCCCTGCTCCTCTCCCTTTGCATCCTCTCAGGCAACCAGGAGTCTTGGACGAGAAGCTCTGCAGCTTCCATCAGCCTGGTGGCTGCACCTTTACCCACCAGAGCACAGAAATGCCAGTGGTCTTGGCCAGAGATCTGGATTACACATTTTAACAGCAGGGTCTTGGTTTTTTTCCTTAAAGCCATCTAAAAATGAAAATCATTTAAAGTGCAGATACAAGGGACTTCTGTTTTCCCATGAAATGTACCTGCCCAGTATCTGATGAGGACAACATACGGAGCACAGCTAATGAGGCCAGACAGCATGAAATTGAATCCTGAATTGAGCATTGAGTTTTGTGGGATCCTTGTACCATTTTCAACAGGATTTTTTTTTCTTTGTATATTTGGAAGAACAACAGAGGTGCGGAACAGTGCCAAGAAAGTTTTGCTTGCAAATATTCTTAACTGAAAAAGAATTCTTATTTTTACTGTCGTTGTTGCAAATGTCCTGTATATCTTCAGTTACATCTAGATCTTGCTCACAGCTGCACAGAAATTGATAGGATCATTGCACAAACCGAAACCTATTGTATCCACCAGAAGAATGCATCTTATGAAAAATCCATTTTTCTCATGAGAATCTAACAGGTGCAGGAAAGCATTAAAGAATACGCCACAGACACGCAGCTCTAGGCATGATTTGTGAGCCTTTACTGAGAGTATGGGAGTTCGATTTATAAAATCCCAGAGTTATCAGCAAAGCTGTTGAACAAGCAAAAGTTTCCAGAAAATTTTTACAGAAGAGAGGAGTAAGGAAAGTACCCAAAAGAGTGCAAAACACACAAACCTGTTCTACAACAGAACTTAAGGAATGCAAATAAATAGTAGCACATGAAATGGTCTTTAAAAACAGAGATTCAATGCAGGGTGTAAGCATCTGGGAATGAGACAGTGAGAAGGGAACAGAAGAGATTATTGCAGTGTTATGTATCAGCAGTTGCAAAGGAAGACACTACCCAGGAGAAGAAAATGTCATTGTGCTCAATGAAAAGAATTGAGTGCCAGTGTTAGAAGAAGGGTTTATCCAGTATGAGAAGATGCTGACTCCAAAGAACATGGCCTGCTCCTGTTCCTGTAAAATTCTTCACTGCATTTAATCACCATGCTCATCTCACGTGTTGTGTAAATACTTGCTTTCAGAAAGTTCCAGGGCTGAAGATATTCCACCGGCCACCACAGTAGCCTCCAACTTCTTGGGAAGTTCACAAACCTTAATTTTGCTCTGGGCAGTGAAAATCAGGATTTGAGCTCCAGGCTGAAGGAGTGGAATCTGTCATCCCCTAAGGTGAGAAGTGAAGAATACGGGTTTCTTCAACTGTCCGAGGAATAAAAAAAATTACCTGATCCAGAATAGATCATTAACAGCACCAGAGTTGATGGTAACCTGCCCATATGGAAGTAACTGCGTCACGTGAGTTAAGTGAAGTGCAATCCATGCCAGGTTTCCACTGTTAAGGAATGAAACAGAGAACAACAGAGAGATACTTCCAAACTAAAACCATGCTCTCTCACTGATGCTTTTTCCTCAATAAATAAGACTTGAGAATGGTGACATCATTAGGCCTTTTTATTAACAGGGTTGATTGAATAAATTGGGGAAGAGAGGTTGCACACCTCTGAGCAACTACTGAGGTGTCACATATACACCCGTATCCCCATACCTCCACATTTTATCCTCCTGGTACATTTCTGTGGGTGCTTTACATGATAGGCTGGGGGCAGCATCCTCTGAGAGGGAAACAGAGTGCAGAGGGGCACAAACTGAGAGAGTTCTTGGTGATGCTTTCTACTGTGTGGGTTTTCATGACTGTGACTCTGTTGTCATTGTGATTCTGTGACTTCAGAGTCACAGATTTCCCCTCACTGAGCAGTTTCAGACAGGAGCTGGGACAGGAACCCCTCTGAATTTAAAGGAGTCTCAAAGCAGCAACAGAAAAATTGAAGATTTAATGAGAGACAGGGAGCCAGCTGACTGCAGGGCACCTTGCCAACAACTTCCAAGACTCAGAAAATCCATCTGACATACCTGCAAGTACCCTGCAATACTGTTGCCTCACAGTAAACCTGTTCAGTATATTGTGAATGAAAAAATGCTTCACTCCCCATGCCTTTGCTTTCCTCTTGAGACTATATAGTACGATCATGCATGAGCAAAAATTCAATAATTGCTTGACCAAAGAGTAGGACACACTTAAATCAAATCTTTAATGAATTACCCATAAAATCTAACCGTACCCCTCTGATAATATCTTTAAACATGGCCTCAGAATGTGAGATATTTGGTACCTCTTAATCAGGGTAGAAATTTACCCCTGCACAGTATAAACCACACATTAAAGGTACTGAAATTGCACCCATACCCGGATTTTGATGGGTTTTTTTTGACCACATGCAAAATGAAGATCCATAGGAACTGACCTCTCATGCTTCACTAAGCTGTCTCTTACACTCAAGTACACTGCTGGAAGATAGTGTGATTGCTGCTGCTGTGGGTGGCTGGAAATGAGGGGGAAGGCAGCCTTTTTTGCATGAGATTCCTGTCTGTGGTGAGATCAGACGCATTTGTTGATAAGGTTCTGGTAAGGAATTGAGAATCTGTTCCAAATTAGAAAAACTTCACTCCCCAGAAAGTCCCATGGGAGCGCAGAGGAAGGATTGCATATGGGATCAGTGTGTCCATCCCTGTGTAGATAATGAATGAGAAACTGGCACAGTTGTATACACAGAAAGAAAAACACTTAAGTCTGTGATGAAAGGCCAGATGAAAAAGGAAAGCGTTATAATTCAACAGAATATAAAAGACAGCAGTGGGCCATCCTTTCTTCTAAGGAGACAGGTTACTATATCACTTTCCTGAAATCACAGCAGGAATGATGGATTGGTTGGAGGGCAAAATTGGTGCCTGAGGCACTTCTGACTTCAGTGCTCCAAGTTGTCCACAATCCTTCGTAGTCTTCACCAAAACACGAAACCCTGTAACAAGCATAAGGAATTACTGAGGGCTGAAGAAGTGGTCTCCAGAGTTATTTCCTGAAACCCAATCTCGAAAGAAAGTACCAGGTTTCAGGTGCATGCCAGACCCTTTGTATCCATTGCACCTTCAAAAAGGGATGCCTCTGGGCTGGACCCGAGCCCGGATAAAGAGGTGGTCCTTGTTTTAAACTGCAAAAACCTGGTGAAATTCATCTCTGATGAAGGTTTGTTCCATTCTGAATATATAAAAAACGTTTCACACTTGTTTTACACTCTCCTTGGTTGAATGAAGCTTGAAGGAATCCTGAATTAACACATTCTAACCTGCACATGTAGAAGAGGGGAGGCAGAACTGGAGACAAGAAGTCTGACTATTTACCAAGACATGGGAGGACAGGCTGCAACCTATGATTGAAACCCACAATGCTTTTGCTGCATACAGCACGGAAAGAGTCATCCTGCAGACAAAAGCAAGGTGAGGGAAGAGTGCTTTAATGCTTTGCGAGGTTTCAATGCACTGTGTCTGTCCCGTTCTGCTCCACAGAACCTCAGCTTGTGAAAGGAAAGCAAGACTCTTCCATTTGCACAACTGTCAACAAAACGCAGGAGTAGGACTTGACCATATCTAAGTGGGAGATACCCCCAGGGGTCAGCAGCCAGCTTAAAAAGGTAAATTACCTCTTTCAGTGCAGTAAAACAACACCTTACGTTCAATATGGTTATTTAAACGTCATGATTGTCAGTGATGTCGTAACTCATGTGAAAAGAAGATGGAGAGTTGCAGCACTGCACAGTTTACTGAGCCGTTAATTGGTGGCTTTTGGGAGGTGCTGCATCTTATGTTTCTACCCCTTGTCAAAAAAGAGCCAAGGTCAAGAGCCCCTGGGCATATCCAGTGAAAGCTGAGCTGATGAGATCTCAGAGAGCACACGTCATACTCTAAATCTCTATAAAATCTGCTGTAAGCTGCTCTTGTTTAGGTGCATGCTTAGGATTTATTTCAATAGGTGGGGCTTGGAAGGACACCACATCCCCTTCTCATCTGGTTCCTGGGACACCGCTGGGAACAGCCCAAGCTGCGTGGCAACAAATGTTGGCCGTAATCTGGCTCAAAGTTACCAAGGCTGAACCTGCCTGCGAGGGGCAACCATTGTGCCTCCAGCTTCATGGGCTGGGTGCATTAAAGCACCACAAGAAACTGCAAGCTGGCCTGTCTCAGGCCAAGGAAGAAATTAGCAATGAGCCACGGAAGGATATGCTTTCTGGAGCATGTAATTTAAGATCGCATGGCAAGAAACTGTGCAAACTATTGCAATGACTTCTGGAATATATCCCTAAATCTGGCTCTTTACATGCTTTACAAAAGAAAAAGTTCAAGCTTTTAAGTAATAAAACATTTGTCTTCAAATAAATAAGTGCAAGAAAAAGGATCAAAAGGAACCATTAAAGCAGGAGATAGAAGAGAGAGTCTTTTCTTTGCAACTTTCAGCATCTTCAAATTTAAATATAATGGATAACGTTTCCGTCTTAGGGTTTCTTACAGGCCCTTTCTTTCTCTTCTTTTTAATCTTGAATACCAGTGCACTTTCAGCAGCAGTAAAGGGGGCTGGCAACAATTCTCAGTTCATTTTTTTATTATAAAAATTAAATTGGGTATGATGAGCTTTTGTAAAGGAAAGCGAGAACTGAAAATATCCAGAAAGTCACAAAGTGCCGCCAGAAAGACATTTGGGAAGGGGTGAGGTTGTTTAAACTTACATTCTTCCCACTCTGGGCCAGCTGTGTTTCTCTTCTTCTCTCACACCCATCTTGTGAGCATATGGAGTATGTTGAAGTGTTAATATAACAGAAAATAAGCCAAGCTCGATTCTTAAAACAGCTCCTAATTTAGAGTAGCTTACCTTAAAACAGCCTGGCTAGTCTCAGTAACTGCTGACCAACACAGTCAGTCTAGGTGAGGAAAAAACTAATTTGGCTTTTTTCACTTACGGTGGATTTTGGTGGTGACTTCTGCAGGCAGAGTTGAAAAAAATGGGTAGTGAGCCTCTGCACCTGTGGCTTGCATTTCAGATTTAAATACTTGATAGTGGAAATTGCATAGAAGATGCACTGGGGGGAAAAGAAAAATAATAAAAAAAAAAAAACAGGACCAAAGGAGGTTACAGTTTCACTGAGATTTGCTTTGTGCATGAGTCCACTGGTGGGTGTTCTACTCTCTTTGTCCCATTCCTCACAGGGGTATGGACAGAGATAATGAAGATTTGCTGAGATAAATATTTCTTCTCCCTAAAGACTGGTAAAGCAGCACGTGGTTATGGTGATGCCCTCACTCTGTAGGGTGAGTTAAAAGTGTTGTGTGCCTGGATTAGTGCCTTTTATGATAGATATTTGAGATGGTGATAAGCAGAAACATGTCAGTGACAACAAAATGGCTTATTATACATTATCAGTGGTGACCCACGACTATTTCCTGATCCAGGAAGGAAAATTCCCCCCTCTGCTGTTCCAAGTGTATTTGCTGCTAGCAACATTGAGGGTTACACCTAAGGCATTCAGACTGGCATATCTTCCAGAGGAAATTAGTGCAAGCTCTGTGCAAGATCCTTCATTTTGACTTTAATCAGGCACAGGGTACAGATCCTCTGCTCATTCTACCGTAAATCAGAACTCCATTATTAGGAAATACAAAACAAAAACAACAAAACAAATACCTTCGTGGAAAGAAGTTAAGTTTTTTCATATTTGCTGTTAATCCAACCAAAAAATACACTTGAAAGTCAGACTCTAAGTCCTTCACAGAACTACTCCACACCAAGCAGAAGTGTACTGTGCACTCATGATGTCACTAACAAAGTTAAGCAGCATCTCTATTTGTGCTCTAATTGCAGCAAATTGAAAGAAAACACTTCAAAAGGTGGATATCAGTGGCCTCAAAGAGACTGAAACCACTTGTCTGGATGTTCTGCTTTTCTAATTTGTTTTAGGCTGTGGCTTCTGAACAGTGGAAATAGGTGCCTGAGACCTCCCTGAATCTATGCTTGGAGGAGAGCTTTTCAGTGCAGTCTGATGCTGTCAGGTCTTCATAATTCTCCGTGTACCTTTCAAAATGTTAACAGATTTCAATTTGGCCAATTTGCAGAGCACCACAAATTCAGTCTTCTGCCTTATCTGATTGTTTTGAACAGGGCTTCCCTGGAACCTTTAAACTGTCTAAATGTTTTCACTTGACTCAGGAGAATGGATTGAAAGGGAAATATCCAAGTGTAATATGCTAAGGCCCCGGGTGTGGCTCTTGAGGTGCACAATACCATGCAAATGGGAATTAATTCCTCTGTGCGTTATTCCCCAGAGCATGAGGCAGTGCAAGGTGCCAATGTCCTTTCATCAAAAAATAAAAACTTCTTTGCCCTCAGATAAGAAACTTAGATGCCCAGCTGAAAGGTGCACAGGTTGTGCAACTTGAAGGATGTCACTAGTAAACGAGTACATGCTCTGTTCCAGGATATGTCATTAAAGATTTAGACAGAAAATACAAATATTCCAAGTAAATTGTACAGCCAGGATGCATAGTCTATGCAATTTGCATAGACTTTTCTAAAGAAACAGACTGAGAGAGAAAAATAACTGGTGAATGTTTGCCATCAGTGTGGATGTGAAAGTTTCGAACATGCAAATCCAGAGGCAACTTTGGAGACATTTAGACATAGAATTTTTCTGCAGTGATTGCTTGATTTTGACATTAAAATTACTCTGTAATAGGAATAAGGACTCTGGAAGATCTCTCTTTTTATTTGCAGGCAAATCTGCTTAAGACTGAAAGGCTGCTCTGCTCTTCTGGCCTGAAAGAGCAAGTGAAATGCTGGTATGTGGACCATCACTATGCTCAGAATGTACATTAGAATAACCAGTTCAGGAAGCAATTGAAGAGGCTGAAAAGTAACTTCTATTTGTTTAATTTGCCTGGATTTGTCACTGATTATGCTAACTCTATGCAAGGGCTCCTTACATTTAGCTATAAAACACTACAAAGAGAGAAGGTGGAAGAAGACAGCGTGTAGGTTGCAGGGTCTTTTAAATGTAAAATAGAAAACGAGTGAGATGTTTTAGATTTTCAGCTTTATGCACTGTGCAGACAGAAAACTGTGCATTTTATTTATATGATTATATTAATTTTGGTTCAGAAGTTAATAGTATCATTCCCTTTGTGGGACCTGTCATGCATTGAAACTAAATCATCCCCTGCGGTGTAATATGAAAAGGGGACTGTGGACTCGGGAGAGCCATTTTCCTGTCATTAGAAAATTTCATCCTTATGTCTGGATACCAAGTACACTGTCCACAGCACAGCTGAGTCTTTTTCCTAGCTGTAGAGAATATTGTTGCCTTTGAAGAGCACATAGTTTAGCAATCACAAATTCTGTTTTTTCTCCTTGGAGAGCATTGTCTGTGAATATTTTCATGGATGTAGCCTCCCTCCTTGTAATCCACTGCACCATAAAAGTACCTGAAAAGATGCCATGTGGGACTATATACTGCCAGACCAAACACTTGAGCTCATCCCACTAAAAGTCATCCCATTGTTACGCCAGTCCCTCAGTCATACCTGGATTTGGAAACTTTCGCACTAAGAAGTGTGGATACAGCTCATTTTTCTCAGCTGGAGTGCTCTGCCCCGTGCACTGCCCGTGCTCAACGTGGGGCTCACAGTGAACTGTGGAATGCAGGTTCACTTCCACTTACGCTCAAGGGTAAATGGAAATGAGTATGGAGTGCCCTTCCCCCAAAAACCCCAGAGTGACACCAGCTGCCAGCACCTCAGTGGGACTGGCAGGTGTCAGGGCACCTGCAGGGCACTGGCTGGGCAGTTTCAGCCTCCAGCAGTGACAAGAGAAGAGTGGAACAGTGGAAGAGGAGAGCGGAATAGGCTACATGGGTGTTCTTAGTAGACAAGGACTATCCATCTGAGGGGAGGTGGGAGAACACAGGAGCAGCAGTGTCCTGCTCATTAAGGAACATGGGGATTGAAGCCATGGTATGGAAAACACCGTGTCAGAGGCAAGATCTGGTAATCCCAGCACTAGGGAATGACAACATATCGTAAGGAATCTCTTTGGGTATCATTAAACTCTGACAAAGGAAAGTGAGTGCGTGTGCGGGTGTGTGTATGCGCCCGTGCACATTTGGGCGTGCATTGTGCTTATGCCCAAACTGGGAAGTAAATAATTATGGAAATAATAGGAAATTAATTTCCAAAGACATGGACTGAGGCAGCCACGGCTGCCTGCTATGTAGCTGGGAGTGGGCATGTGGAAGCCAGGTGATGTGTGCCACTACTCCAGTCTGTGCTGGCCTCCTCTGTCTCAGATGCCCATCTGCAAGTCGAGGGTATTGACTGAAGGCTCTCAAGTCCTAGAGCGAGAACTGCACGGGAAGAAGCACCCAAAGTTTGTTCTTCTGTAAACTCTCCCCGCTGCTTCTCTTTCCAGATGGCTGGGCTGGTGTCACCAATTAAAAACAAAGAGAGTGTTAGGGAAATGAAAGAGAGGAAAAGAAAGATATACAGAGCAGCAATTAGAGAAGAGACAGCTAAAATAGGTTCATGATGGCAGGGATTCCTTCACCGTTGAGAAATGTGTCTAAGGTGAAAATTTTCTACTGTAAAGGCAATTTCGTGTTAATAAACGGCTCCACAAATTCTTTCCTCCTGAAGACAATGAGATGAAACAAGTAAATCTAACATAGCCTGAGAGCAGCTGAGCAATTACAGATGGGTCTGCTGCGAGCAGAGGAAGTGAGAAAAGGTCAGCTTGTTTATGAACCTTGTGTGTTGCTGGTTCGCACAAACTTAAATTCTGGAACTGCTATCTGTTCCTTTGGAAATCTCCCACGAAGTCTCCCCAGAGACATGCCTGTGAGAAGTTTGCACCAGCTTAGAATAAACTGGTTTAAAACAATAAGGAATCAAAACTATTATAGACCCTTGTGTGACTATTTTGAAGCTCACCAAAACTGATGGCCATAAAGAATTTAATCCAAGGGTCTCTCCATACATAAAGGCATGTGATTTGTCACTGATTCAGCTGAACATGTGGACATTCTTAACATGCTTTAGAAATGAGCTACACTGATTTACCACCATAAGTTAAATTGATTATAAAAATATTAAAATCGCACAGTCTGGCACAAATAGTTAAGAAATTCCTCAATTAAGGTGCTGCAGTCTTTTACTGTGAGATCACATCATCTTCTTTCCAAAGATGCCCCCCACTCAGAGTGTTCAGTTACTGACAAGTTTTTCAGTGTTTTGCTTTAATCCTCCTCATTGTTCAGTCCCTGCCCCGTGTTACCAATCACTCCTCAGCCCTGGGTCCAAAGGCAAAGCTGTCAGTCCACAAATAGGCTTTTTGAGCAACCTGCTTCCTGAACATGCAAGGGACAAGTTTGGAAGCCTGATGTTAAATAAATAACTAAATAAATGAGTGACTGCTTTCATGGCACACCCTCATCTTCAGAGGAAAGCCCTCACTGACTCAGCACTCAGCTCTGCACAGAGGGCTTGGCCTCTCATCCTTGGCATACAGGGGAGTAATGCACACCTACTGACCACCACCCAAAACCCCCAGGTGGAGCGATTTGACAGGCACTGCTCCAGAGCTCTGACACAAAAGGAAGGCTGGGCTCCAGCTCACTCAGAACAGCTTTCAGTTTTCTAAGCCATAGCATGATCCTCTCTCCCTCTCTCATCCTCTCTTTCTTCACTGAGAGTCATATTTACATTAAAGGTTCTGTCTTCTTCAGCAGTTGTGCAAAGTCTGGTAGAAAACAGCATTTTTTCATAGTTCAACCCCCTTTCATGGCCAAGGCACCATCCATTTGCACATTGCATGAGATAGGGATGTTGGAGATAAATGGTTGTGTTCATAACTCATTTTTGTAGTGTACGTGTGCAAGAGGACTGAACTTAAATTTCATGGGTATCTTAATTCTGGTCCCTTCTAAATTTTAAGTGTTTGGGTTTACAGCCCTAATGATCTTTTAATGTAGTTTTTGAGTAATTTCCTCATATTTTTAAAGACCAAACTTCAAAAAAAACAACTTGGGAATTTCTTTATAGGCAGCAATAACTACTCTCACATGGACTATCAGGACAACTGGTTCCTTTGCTCATGGCTCTCAGAAATGTAAAAGATCACAGGGGTCAAGCAAAGTGGTTTCATTCTGGTTTTTGTTTTTCATGTGACATATTAATAATTCTGATTCAAACCAAAACAACATGTAAATCCACATGGAAAAATCAAAATTCCTGCTTTTCAAAGGGTTTGAATGAACCCCTTTTCAGGATTTTCATATCGCTGAAAATGCTTAGGTAATATCAACACACCATGGAGTCAGTGGCGGTGGTTTTTTCTCAGCAAGGCACACACCTCCATAGCCCTCCCTGCCACCTGCCTCTTGAGGGAGCAGCACAAAAATGACAAACAAAGTGGTCATTTTTTTATATGGGTTGGGGGACAAGGGGGCAAACAGGCCCAGGAGGTCTGTACCAATTTGCTAACAGCAGACGACCCAGGAATCCTGACTGGACTTCACCTGAGAAAGCTGGCAGTGTGCCCCTTTCCAAGCGCTCAGGGTCCTCCTGAGCCTTGCCCTGAGGTGCCACGGCCACCTACTCCCCCCTCGAGGACGGCGGTGCAGAGGTGTCCATCCAGCCCCACGCAGAAGCAGCCAGGAGGTTGGCAGGGCCCAGGACTGTGCGTGCAGCGCTGCCTGTGTCTCTACAGGGAAGACCATTTTCCTGATACGGAAGCACTGGATCAAACGATTGCAAGCACTTACTTTCTTTTCTCCTTCCAGGTTTTCCATGACACTCCAGCCTGGCATTGTCCTGTTCCCATCCTCCCCCACTTTCAACTCCTCATCTCCACCTCCTCGTCTCAGTTTCCAGTCACCAGCTGCGTCATTCAGTCCCAGCCTCCCCTTCTATCTCTAGTATCCTCTCTCAGCCTCTCCTAATCCCCCAGGCCTGTATTTACCCCTCCATCTGAGCTCTCACCACCTCTGATTTTTATTTTTAAGCATCAAATTCTTGGTGAAAATCCTGTCATAAATTCACACCAGGGATGAAACTGTATTTTTCAGCCTAGTCTGTTTCCTGGGACAAATGAACCTGAACAGCACTCTCATAGGGGCAGAAATCTCTTCCAACAACTCCAACAGTGACCCATGTTTAGCACAGTTCATTAAAAAAGAGAGAAGAAAGGTGTCATAGCAAGATCACAGCAACATTTAACCTAGGTGCTCTTTCTGGCTCTGACTGCAATATTCCCATGTAACATTAGTTTCCCAAGGCAAGTGAAGTGGAAAGAAAGGCAGTGCAGTAGATTATCATCTCAGCTTATGCTGCCCTATCCTAAGGGACAAAGGGCCGTATCTGGAGACATGTGGTCATGCCCAGCAGTAATCACTAGTCTGTTCACTATTAAATAAAGATGAGCATCAAGGGCTTCTTCCATCTCAGGGTGGAAAGCCAGAGGTTGCTGCCTGCAAAGCCTGACCAGAAACACACAGTATTGTTGCTACCCTCCAGCTCCACTAAATTGTTTCCCTCTATATTTCTCGTACTCCTGTATCTTTCTGTGGATTTTCAAAGCCCGTTGATGGTGCTGCAGGTAAGTGCCCTTTCCAACAAGAGAGGAAAGAAAGGCTTTGATTCCACTCTTCCTGTCCAGTTTGTCACCTGCAATGTTAGAAGAAGAAAAGCCTCCGAGAGCTGCCCGTTCTGAGCTGTGCTCGTATATCTCTGTGTGTGCGCACACGCAGCTGTGGATGAATGTGATTGCGCATGCAAGAGTATGTGTGATAACATCATCCAGATGCCACACCACTCTCTTGGATTATGTCAGTCTCACCCAATGAAGCACACTGAGCAAATGCTAATAGTTAAGAGCTAATAAACACTACACTAGAAGGTCAGTGCTGAATCGTTTGGATTGTGCACATGGTTCCTCGGATGCTTTCCCCCAGCAGTTCCCTGTGGCCAAAGAGAGGCTGTGTAGCTGCAGATCTCTGTGTAGGACGGATTTTTAAAGCCCCACGCTTTACAGAGTCAGCTGAATATGTTCAGAAAGAAACAGCCTTGATGCAGTTGGACAGCATTACTGCCAGAAAGCAGATTTCACAGGTTTCAAAAGGATGCTCTCAGTGAGAGTGTCCATGTTTTTGATACAGTTAGCTAAAAGCAAAAAATTTTATATTTTTTAAAATCTCATCTTTACAGAGGTCAGAAATAGAAGAGCACACAATTCTTCTTCAAACGTCAAACAAATGAAGGAGACTAATGTCTCCTTCATTTTATTTCTCTGTACCTCGTTGTCTTTGCTTTCTTACCAGTCCTTGTACGTGCCATAGAATCACAGTAGACTTCAGGCTGTGCTCCTGTCTTGACAGTGCAATCTATATGTAAATCAAGTGAAAATTGATTGGTTATTTCCATGATAAAGACTCTGCTTCACTGCCTGCGATTCTTTTGGTCACCTGTAGCTGTTAATAAACTGGAGCCTTTGTTGACCAAATCACTGCCCACTTCCTTCCTTCATCTGACCCTTCTGTGAACTGCCAGAAGTTCCTGTTCAGGCAGTAGATGTAGTTAGAAGGTGGCCACATGGTGCTGGAGACAACTGTGGGAATAATGAAGACATTGAGAGAGTTCAAAAGAAACACGTTAGACCAGTAAAATCATTTTGCATCGATCTCCAGCTATTCATTTAACCCCAGACCTAAACTCCTTCTGCTTTAGAATTATTTAACCTTTTAGCGCTTTTATTTTGGATGGATGTCAAGAGAAATAAAACACTTCTCTCCCATGATAGCAGCAGATACTGTTAAAGTTCTAGCAACAATATTGGACCAAGATTGAAGTACTTTCAAATGTGGTCAGTGTTGAGAACTGAGCTCCAACTACTTGTAAGGTAAGGGCAACTTTTTGACCACAAAGGGAGTTTGAGACCCATGTTTAGAATCAGTTCTTCTGTTTTTCGTGATGGTCCTGTAGAAGAGGTGCTCTCCCTCCTGCCCACCCTGTTCTGAACTGATGTGGGGATGGGGTTGGGGATGGAGCAAGTATGTTATGAAATCGTAGAATCATAGATCATAGAATCCTAGAACGTTTTGGGTTGGAAGGGACTGTAAAGATCACCCAGTTCCAGCTGCCCTGCCATGGGCAGGGACACCTTCCACTAGACGAGGCTGCTCAGAGCTCCATCCAGCCTGGCCCTGCACACCTCTAGGGATGGGGTTTCCACAGCTTCTCTGGGCAGCCTGTTCCACCAGCCATACGGTAAAGGATTTTTTTCTAATATCTAGTCTAAACTTAATCTCTTCTAGCTTGAATCCATTCCCTCTGGTCCTGTCACTAAATGCTCTTGCAAAAAGTCTCTCTCCATCTTTCTTGTACATTCCCTTCAGGTACTGGAAGGCCATAATTAAGTCAACTCAAAGACTTTTCTTTGCCAGGCTGAACAAACCCAATTCTCTCAGCCTTTACTTGTAGGAGAGGTGCTCCATCCCCCTGATCATCTTGGTGGCCTCCTCTGGACTAGCTCCAACAGGTCCATGTCCTTTCTGTGCTGGGAGCTCCACAGCTGGATGCAGCACTCCAGGCTGGGTCTCACAGAGCAGAGCAGAGGGGCAGAATCACCTCCCTTGCCCTGCTGGCTCCTTTGGATGCAGCCCAGGGTGGAGTTGGAGATGACCAAGGGGGGATGGGAGCGCATACTGGAAAGACTCAAATTGAGAGAATCAGAGATTCTTACAGGAGGAATGGTCTCTCAGGAAGACTGGCATGAGTTCAGACCAGGAACTGGGGACTCTAAAGAGAAGAATGAACAGCTAATGACAGATATTCCTCTGAAGTTTTATGGTGAAGTTTTAGCAGGAAGGATCTCCCTTGACCACTGATCCAAAAGTTAAGATTCTTTCTAAGTCTTTCCAAGGGTGTCTTGTTTTCCCAGGCAATGTGTCCCACAAGACAGCTTTCAGCCTTCATTTATGAAGCTCAGATAGCCAGCAGGAATCTGACAATAGAAATTATCAAACTATTCCTAGAGGTGGGAAAGCACAATTCAGAATTAATGCCGACACGTCAGCAGCCGTAAATAACACGTGAGTGTGCAAACAGGAGTTTTTAACCTACAGAAGTGCCTCACCCCTCAAGACCAGTAAAGGTTCTTGGGCTAGCAAATGCAACATGCATTCCTTATGGATGAATACCCCCACTTGCCCTGAACCCTGTAGAACTGGGTGCTCACCGCTTTTGGGGAGTATGTCCACACCTAGAGACGTCATTTCACCCACCAGCAGTGTGGTCAGGCTCAAGGGCTCTGTTCTCTGGTTAGTAATTTTGTAGATTGTAAAGCCAGAAAGGACTTAAACGATCATCTGGTCTGGCCTGGCCTCCCACATAACACATGCCAAATAATGTCACCAAGTAAATCCTGCCTTAACTTCAAATACTTGTAGCTGAACAAAAAGCATATCTTACTGCAAAAAATTTTTTTAAAAAGTGGTTTATTCTTGAT
The DNA here is from genome assembly GCA_013398015.1 of Oreocharis arfaki. NCBI lineage: Eukaryota > Metazoa > Chordata > Aves > Passeriformes > Paramythiidae > Oreocharis > Oreocharis arfaki. The sequence goes on from VZRR01009218.1 coordinate 337,960, forward strand.
TTTTAAGACTCAAGTGATACAGAATTTACCGTATCCTATGGTATTTTCTTGGCAAGGTTAATTATTTGCAGGGCTTTAAAGAGGCATGGCATTTCTTACTTGATTTTTTCGGTCTTGATTGTACTTTTCCTGTGTTAACTAGATTCAACAACCTCCTCATGCTAGAAATATTATCAACTTCCCTCTGAATCAATCTTTTACTTTATGCCAGATTTATGAACATGGTCTCACTTTAAAGCACTGGCATCTGTATCTGCCTTTTAGGGACACTTAACACTGTGTGTCTGTGTTCCTCCTATCCCAACATATTCCCATCCCACTCCTGTAGCACAACCATGTCACCCTCGAGGGCCAAATTTGGTAGCTCCAGCACCAACATCTGAGCTTCCAGTGCTAGACAGTGGCAGGAGACAGAGTTATTTAATTCTTCAGATTTTATTTGTGATGCCAGTGGCCCCATTCTTTGTTTTGTCTATGAGATGGGGCAGATGCAGCCTGACCACCAATTGAACCACACTGTCAGCAAATTACTGTCCGGATAACTCAGTACTGGCAGAAGTGTCTTGAAAATAACCCAGAGAATGGACAGACAGGACTGTTGCTGTGGATGTTGACCTCTATCTTTCAGCCCCAAAAGAGGGAAAAAAACAACATTTGAGAAGCTGAGATATTGCATGGGACAACATGTTCTGCCACTTTTTCTTTTTGAATGAATAAAAATGTGTCAGTTTCTTTTGGCTTAACACTGACCTGCACTTGCAGGCTGTTGTGGAGCTGCACCTCCTCACTGCTGTCTTCTGCAGCCCGTGGCACAGCACTGACAGACTCGGACTTCCCTCAGATTGGGATGCCGGCACTGCAGTGTAGACCTGAGGCTGCAGAGGCACCTGCTGATCAGGCAGCCTGTTTTTGGGGACCATGACACCAGTTCTTTAGGCTGCTTGATATACCCTCCCTAATGCTGCCGTGTGATCTGTCTGGTCCCCATCAAAAGAGCTGAAAAGCCCATCTGTGACTCACCTTATGAAATCCATCACAGTCCTGCTGGGCATAGGAGATTCTCCTTGTCCTACTGGGGAACCACAGGCAATACAGATCACACAGGCCACAGGGGTAATTCGGCTCATGGTAAATTCTGGTGATCTAGGTCCCACAATCTCTAATTGTCTGGGCGACACAGAAGTGCTTAACCACCAGGTCCTGGACTTATCAAACAAAAATCAAGGATTTTCTCCAAGCTGGAGTTTTCTGGGGAGAAACGTTTGTTTGTCAGAGATGGTTCTCTGTTTAACCATAAAAAAGAACCACTTCATGAGAAAGGCCACAGCCATCCATGGCCGCACCACAGCTGATGGGGGGCAGCACATGGAATGGCCGGACCACCATTATTTTTTTCCAGACAAATGACAAGCCAGGCCACTCAGTTTGGTTTGACTACCTTCGCATCCTGTTTCAAATAGCCACTCTTTGCTGCCTCAGCAGTTGCTGAGTACTGTCACCCAGACAATTCACCATTTCTTTCCAGTTTAATCTTCAGCACAGGGAACCGGCTTAGCATCCTAAATGCTATCACACATTTCTGAGTGATTCACAAATGCTCTCTTTCCACTGTGGTAGTATGTGCTTCTAGTCAAGTGAAACCAGGAGTCTGAAGCAGGAAAAAAAAAAGGGAAAAGGCAAGTATTTTAATCTACCATGACACATACACCTTGATTTTATTTTATTGGAGGGATTTTATAAGGGCTATTATCTCCTGGTTTACATAATCCAACACTTCCCTTAGGGCAATCAAAATTGAGATTCATATGACTTGGAGTTTACAATCCAATGCAGCTGGCAAAACTGGGATTCAGATTCATGACCGCAAAGGCAATCCTACTGCACACACACTCAGGAAGACAAAAAAAGACAGAGAGAGCGAGAGAGAGAATGAGAGAGAGAAGGAGAGAGAGAGAGAATAAGAAAAGCCCCCCTGAAGTGATCTGTCATATAGTCTGAGCAGGAGTGATCGGGAAGCGGTATCATTAAATGAGTCGAAACTTCAGCTAATTTGATTCCAGGGTTGCATGACCTCTGCTAAGTGAGGGACTCCCTTTCCTTGCTGCCTTTGTCTGTTCTTAATAATTTAGCCAGCAACAAGGTAAGGTCCAAGATTGACTTTTTCTGCTACAAACATGACTTCGGTCCAAGTATTTTAGCACCTGAACTCAAGAGAGGATAATAAATGTCAAAGAAATATTTATAGCTTGGTATATGGAGAATTTCCAGTTCCCTACACTGCAATAACACACATCCATCTGCTAACAGCATTAGAGCTGCAGTTTTAAAGTAGATAGTGCCTGCAATAAAGTAGAAGGCTGCAATATGCACAGATAGCTGTTGTATTTAAGTGTTTGATACTAAGCTGATAATTAAATTAGAATTTAATTATCCAGCCTCGGGAAGCTGTTTTTTTCTTCCTGGACTCAGGCCCACACAGAAATTCAGACTCAGCTCTGTGCCTCTTCCACTCCTCTGTGTTCATTTAACTGAAATCCATTCCTGCAATAACCAGCTGAGGAGACCAAGCATACAGAAAAAGAAGATTAAAGAGGAGTAGTTGAAATTTAGAAGTGGAAAAAAGACCTCTTATCCTATCCCATACATCCCTCCAGCTAGTACAAGTGAATTATTCTTCAGAGCTTTGTCAGGTCTAGTTTTAGCTGACTGCAGTGATGGAAGCTCCATGTCTTCCTTTGGGAGAAAGCTGCACATTTGAACAAAGCTCCCTGCTAGCCAATATTTCCTGATACTAAGCCTGTACTTTCCTTCTTTTTTGAAGTGATCCCTTTAATGCCGGCTTGGTCCAAGATTTTTTCCCAGTGAACTCAGCTCTGTGAGACCTGGAATGCTTGCTGGAATGTGTGTCTTTTTCACCCCCAGATTATGCTTTGAAATCCTTCCTAGGGTCACGGTGCATGGAAGCTGTGGCTGCAGCATATGGCCCCACACGCGTGTGTGAAATAGGTCGAGGTGTGTAGTCCTGTCCTGAAGGTATGCCACAAAAGCAAGGACACAAAGCTGCTCTGTCATTGTCCATTGCTGAACCACATGCTGGTGGGAGATAAAAAATTCCTTTTGAGACTTGGAGACAGAGTTGCAGGAGAAAAATGTGCCTGAGCAAACATGCGGGTGAGAGTGGGGGTGGTGAGGGGCTTTTGCTCTTGCTGCCTTGGGTGTGTCAAAGTGCTTTGAGCAACCTGGTCTAGTGGAAGGTGTCCCTGCCAATGGTGTGGGAGGTTGGAACTATATGATCTTTAAGGTTCCTTCCAAACCAAACCATTCTATAATCCTATGACTACCATCCTTCTTTACCCTCTGGCACCTCTCACGCAAAGTAAAAATGTAAGACATAGCAATTTTGGCAGAACTGGGGTCTTTCTCCTCTTAGAAAGGATATCTGAATGTGAGGTTTTGTTTTGAGATCCAAGATACTGAATGACCTCTTCACCAGTGGAATGTTTAGCACCTTTGGTTGCAACAGAAAGCAGAGGTGGAGAGCCATGTGGGAGGATGGTTGAAATGAAAGCACGGAGTTATTGCGCTGGTGTTAAACTTTCCAGGACAGCTGGTGCTCTGCAGGTGGATGAGGAAAGTCATGGGTAGTGATAGAGACAAATGGCTTCTGTCCTGTGACGGGGTGGAGACCTGGTGCTGTTCAGTCACGGCAGCAGTGCTGATTGGCATCAGAGCCCCACGCTGCACCTCTCAGGACAGCCAGAAAGAAGGGCACTGCTGGGGTCTGTGTGGACTGAGGGGGACCAGTGTTTCAGTAGCACTAGCTCCACCCTAATTTTAGGCCAGTTTAGATGGGGCTTGAATTTATCAGGATCAATGACGGTGCCCAAGGGATTGCCCTATACTGAGAGACCAGAGGAGCTCAATGGAGCTGACCACAGGGCTAAGAACCAGCCCCCAGCATCAAACCAGTGTGACATTTGTAAAGTCTAGCTCAGTCACATCATGTGAGACTGCACCATGCTCAAATAGTACATTTGACATGCTTCTGGCACACTACAATGTTGAAAATATTGGCAATGTGTCTCCAGAGGGAGGATGGAAGAAAAATCTGACTATTATTTTCTCCAGGTAGTAGTGGTGGGGGACGTTTACCTAACCACCATCTTTCCCCTAAAGGGAAGGGGATAGGGAGATAGAGGACAAGAGCAAGAGAAGATTGGGTCAGGGCAGCACTCCAGGGTTCAAAGCTGTCACTGGCAGGTCCCCGGTGCTGATGTGCCAGTGATGTTCACAAAGAGCCCTCGGGGTCAGGCTCAGCATTCCAGACAAGTTAATTCAGTGACCCTTCTTTCATCACATGGTTTTCACCATGTTGAAAAGCCTGCATCACCCTTAGAGTGACAGTGGTGGCTCATTCTGGGGGGATGTGTCACTGTCTTCTCAGAGGCATGAAGGTTTCATTCTCCATTTCTCACTCCACAGAGGACAAGGATATATGAGAGGGCTCTTTGTCAGTCTTGTCCCTCATGGTCTGAAAGAGTGATAGCACCTCTGCTCTCTTACTCACCGGTGCCTCATCCTCCATACATGGTCGATTGTACAGATGAAATTCTCACAATACTAATGTTAACATCTGCTCTTCTCCCTCCCTCCCTCCCTCTGTCCCTCAGCCAAATCAGCAAAACTTCTGGAATAGCTTTGCTCTGCAGTTCCTCTGGAATGAAAAATGGTGGCTGCTGTCTCTGTCTCAAACGCCAGGAAAACCTCCTGGCCCCCGTTATATATATAGAGAAAGGTGATTCACCCTGAAGACTGGCCCAGTTAGGTCATGCAAATGAGATTTTGCTCATAAAGTTACAAATGAGAGCTTAGTTGGTGACTTATCCCTGCTTCTTGCTCCATCTCTTGGTCGGTCATTTCTTCACCAGCTGAAGTCTCCTTGGAGACATACCTCATTGAAAATTCTTCTGTTCTTTTCTCTCTCTCTCTCTAAGGAATTGTATTATTCTGGATAATTTTGCAGTTGAAACATTGTAAATTAGCTATGCTTGGTGTCATGGTTTATGCTCCACTTTGCTGTATGTTGTGCTAATTAACATGCCTTCATCAATGGAAGGGCTGGAACAAGCTACTGCAGCTCGGCAAAAGACAGCAGAGAGTTAACATTAGCCTGCTGAACAATATCTTAAAGCGAAACAGAACAAGAAACCTTTCTCAGCAAGCCAGACGATACCTAAACCATGATTCTCTAGCAAACATTGCTTCATGTGAAATTTAGCAGACAAGTGCAGGGTTTCTCTTACTTCTCTGTGATCACAGTCACACAGTGTAATAATTGTTGTGGACCCTTATTTCAAGAGGTAACATAAGATCCTATAAGCTAAAAAGCTGCAACACCAGGGCTCTGGTAATGGGCTTTGGAAGCCTCTGTCTGCTTTTCTTAAGTCAAGGCCAGTTTCATATCAGACTGTAAACTCTGGAGACAACTTTAAAATACATCACTGCTGAGTATGTGAGGAAGCAAGTCGAAAATGTGCTTTCTGCAGGAATTTGTGCGGGTAAAATTTGATCACTCTGATGTTCATGGGAAATGAATGAAGAAGCAGTATAAGCACGGCCACAGTGAATTAATTTGGAAAGTTACACAAATTCTAGCCAAAATTACTCTTTTTCAGCTTTTGCTGAGCTTTGCTGCAAGTCCAGTTGTGTAAAGCCATCTGTTCTTTTTCAGAGCAACCTTATTAAGACCTACTGATAATATTTCATCTCCTTCCTATAGACAATGTTTCAGTCTTTATTACAGTCCCTTAAATGTGAGGAGCTGTAATCTTGCCATCCTGTTTGCACTCAGAAAATATGATGAGTAAATCTGTCATCTCTCCTTGAATAAAAGGACTCCTTCCTCACACTGTCTCTCCTATTTGAGGTAAATTCCTGCTGTGCTTGAAACGGTTACTTATTATTGATTGGCATAAATTAATACCTGCACTGTGATTTGCAGCAGATTCCATGTTAGAGTTATATGTCTAGTAATTGCTCTCATAAAGCATGCTCCTACTGTAGATGTGTGGGTGAAATGTGTCCTGGATACTGCCTGTTGCCAGCTGTACTTCTTTGGAACATTAGCTTAAAAAGCCACTTTTTATAGTGAAAATCTGTTTAAAAATTATTCAGCATGCCCATACAACTTCTACTGAAGAAAAATTCTAATCAAACCAAAATTAACTATTTTATTTCTCTTCATGTTGAAGTTTTCATTTAAATTTGATCCCTATAGAGAAACACTTTAGTTTTTGATCCTTGCTCATTTTCTCTTCCTTTCCTCTATGTAGAAAGAAAAGAGAAAAAACAGGGAAAATGAGAAATAAGCATACATGAAAAACACAAGAAAGCACCAGAGAAATTTTTCTTATGATTTTGGTTTTGTCAAAAGCAAAAGCAAAAGCAAAAAAGAAACCTTTTTCTTCTTGCATCTGTCTTCCAGGAGAAGAAAGAAGTATGTCAAAATACTCCACTTTCTCAGGTTTCTGATTTATTAATAATTCCTCCGGATGTGGAGGGAAGGAGAAAATTAGGAAAGAAAAAGTAAAGAGGAAATCACAGACTAACTATCTAATACCTGAGAATTACGTACCAACAGAAAACAAACAAAAATAGGCAGCAAAAATGGCTGAACTGAATAAATCCAGGAAGATGTACATTAAAGACATATCTGAAAACGAAGGTTGGTCTCAGGCAGAGACTTTTTTGAAGGAAGTATATTTTTCAGCAGGAAAAAAAGTATACATTTCTGCTCCTTTGATCAGGAAAGAAAGGAATTTTGGTTTTTTTTCAGAAAACCTTTCCTCTATTGAGCTTTCTGAATCTTAAAACAGCACCTGCTCTGTTTGATCTGATTATAAATACGTTGTATATTTCTGGAGCGGGTTCCTCTCAGAGGACCATGACAGAGAGCACAGCGTATGCACGGAAATATTCTGTAGACTAGGCTGCCATAAAAAAAGGCCTGTGCAGGGTAGCACAGACCTGCACAGAAGAGAGCCTGGAAAAAGACTTAAACCAGAGTAACCGAGGAAAACTTCTGCTCCTACCACTGGCATCGTGAGGGCTTTACTTTCTGTTAAGCCCAGCAATGAGCTCAGTCTCTGAGGTCTCATTGAAAAAATCTGAGTGCAGTAACCACCTGACAGGCGTTTTATCTGTCTGGGGATAAACTGCTTAATGGGTTCTGCTGGGATTTGAAACTTGTTCCTTGAAGTCTCCCTGCCTCAAGCCAGTTCCTTATGTTGCCAAACCACTCCCAGCAGTTCTGGTGAGATCCACGCTTTGTCTGCTAATGGAGCATTCCCGACTGAGCAAACAAAAAGAATGTCCCTTAGTGTGTGGAAGGATGGCTCTTGTTTGCTGGTGCATTTGAGAGGACTGGGTCACAAGTTTTGCGGCTCCAGCCCATCTTTTCTCCATTGGTCCTGGCAAAAGTGGAGGAGCATTCACCTCCTTTCCAAATACTGGTGGTATTTTTCCACCTTTGCTGCACTGCATGTAATGTGCAGCGGTTCATTGACTGGAAAGAATCCAGAGGATGGGAGGAAAAGTTTTCATCTCCCATCCTCCAGGAGCAGGAAATGGGAGAATGCTAAGGGCTCTGCAGGGTGGTGGGCTCTGACCTTTGGACAGGTGGGTAGTGTTGGTCTGCCTGAAGCTGGGGAGCTGCTGAATAGAAGTTCCTAGCTTTTCTGAAGCTGGGCTAGACTGCCCTCATCTTCTGAGTGCTGCCCTCACTTCCTCCCATTTCCCCTGCTCAGGCAGTCTGTTCAGCTTGGAGACAGTGGTGTGCAGGAGTAATTAATGCCTGTGCCCCCTGGTCTGACACCTCCCCAGCCGAGAAGCTTTCCTCTGCAATGACAACAATAACAGAAGATCTCCCTTCTGCTTTGGTCAAGGGTGGAAGCTGAGCTCATGTTTGTATATCCTGGCTGTTGAGATGGAAAGTGTGAACTTTACAGAAAATTAAATCTGCAGAGAACAAGAATGGTGGAGGGGGAGGGGGTCACTCTGAAGAAAGAGAGGCCTGCATACGGAGATCCCATTATGTCCAGACCTCACAGTGTCTCCCCACTCGTTCATGCCAAGCGCAATGTGGGCTGGGCGTGAGGCAAAAGCCTTCAGGCTTAGCCAAGGCGAGAGGCCCCAGCATGTGCTGCTGTGCTTAGCACTGGAGTCAGTATGGATGCTGGCCAGCTGCCAGGCACACTGGCATGGCTGTTATTAGATACCATTGTGTTAAGCTTAGCACTTTTTGCAGGCCAGATAAATTCCTTTTGTGTTTTCCCATGCTTCTGACACATTTAGAAGAGTTTCAGCTTCAGAGAGAAAAGGCACCAGTAGTATAAACGACCTACTAACCTCCAGTGGGCATGGATAGGGATAGAAGGTTGGGAGAAGATGAATTCACACTTCCTTAACTCAGTGCGGGTTGAGGTTCATTAACTGTTGAGCTTGGGTTGACATTTTATAAATAACTACACAGGAAAAGACATTCCCTAAATTGCCTTTTGCAAAGGCGACAATTAAATCACTTGAGCAAATTGCAAAAAGAGAAGTAGCTAATTAGAGCTACGGTGAGCTGCACAGTGATCGTGACAGTTGGCTCGTGTTTGTGACTGGCAAGTCAGTTTGGATAAATTTTTTGTGCTCCATGATTTTTCTTTCTTTAAATAATGTGATTTCATAGCCTAGGAAGAGCCAGATATTGTGGAAGAAAAAGACTAGTGTGTGTACTTTCCAGCATTTCTCCATGACACAACCCTCACCTGTGCCAGCTCCAAGCAGGGTGAGATAACCCCCCACGATACTTTCAGCTTGCAAAGCACAAGTTGCAGATCCTATAATCTAAGACTTTTTGGTGTCCTTTCTTTTCTCATAAAGACTGTGGTGAGAAGAATTAAGACAGATACTCTCAGGACCACACGACTGCTCATCTCTTGAGGTTCCCCTCCCCTGCTCACCAAGGCAGCATTACCAAACTCTTACAACTCCTCTCTCTAGCTCCTGCCAGAGCTGCTCTTCTGGTGATATGGACCACTGTAATTTTAGCCATGCTTGAGGAAAGCACTCTGTGGTGATCTGCTTTTCTCCACTTACTGGGGAAGGACAGCTTGCCTCCTCTTTCCTCTCTTTGCATAACCCATTAGTCTTCTCTGCTGCCATCCCTGAACCAACACATGGTTTAGGGAAGGCCCTGTTACTCTCTGAGTCCCAACATCACTCACTCCAATAAAGGGGTTGGGCTACGTCTGCCCTGTAGCCACAGGCACAGCAGGGCAAGGATTTATGGAGGAGAGGAGTTTGCATGGAGTCCCAAGAAAATAATTGGAGATCTGATGGATATAGGTGAGGTTGAGGGCACACCACTGCAGTATTAAATGCCTACATTGGGCAGAAATCCCTCTCCTCTACATGGGCAAATGCACAAAATGCAGGAATCATAGCAACCACACTGAAGATGTACTACTGGAAATGTCAATGTGCATTATAGGCTAAGAAAGGAGGCAAAATGAGAAGCTTTAGCACTAAGAGTTGGGGGAAAAAAAGCTTGGGAAACCATTCTCAGCAATTCCATTCAAAGCTCTTTTGTTAGTTCTCTTTACAGTCCTGAGCAAGTAAGTTTATGATTCCAGGATCATTCCCCCCCTGCTTTGCAAATTATTCCATGAAGTCCTGTGAAGCTCCTTGAATAATTTTCACAGCTCAGGGTATGGCACATCTCACCATTTCCAAAGCTATAACCTCTTACTCCCCCATTAAATGCTTTGCCAAATACAAATAGTACAGATGGAAGATTTTCATGCCAAATGTCTACCTAATGATGGCTTTGGGGGGATGGTTCAACTCTTTCAGCTAAACTGAAACAACAGCTTCTAAACATGAGATTAGAGGGAGAGATATTTCATTAAGAGAGTCTGAACTTTGAAGTAAGGACTTGGCATTTGGCATAAGGCTGGGTGCCTTTATATATGGTATGTGCTTTTTTCTGTGTCCCTATGAAAATTCTTCTAAGTTTGACCAACATGCTGGCTTCTAAATTAGTAAGTCTGTGCTTCCTGAACAGAAGTTTTTTCATACATTGCAGCTTCGTGTCCTGAATACCCAGAGTTTTCTGGGCGTTGCCCTGGCCCCATAGCTCTGTTGCTGCAGATTGACTGGGACAGAGCTTTCCCTGTTTTTTTGTCCCTCTCCCCCACTTTCTCCCTTCTCACCTGCTTCCAGCTTTTCTTGTGTCCCCAGTCAGAGTGCACAACAGGGACTAGGCAGCTGTTCAACATCACAGTTAGTCCAGAGGTGGCCCTCGATGTACCCATGGGCTCAGCCTTGCTGTGCAGAAAGAACAGAGCAGGACACAGGCTGTGGAGTGGGAGTGGGGGAAACAGAGAAACAACTGGGGATATAAGCCTGCAGTTCAAATGACAATCTGTGAGCCTGGCCATCCCAAACTGGTAGACCACCCAAATTTTTTCTCCTTTTTTAAAATTCCTGGATTATTTCTTGTAACTTAGGAAAACCCACATTGTATGAAGAATGTCTTGTTTTATTTCTCTCCTTCTTTTGCTTCATGCTTCTCAGCTCCTGTGCAGATGTTGTGAACATCCTGCATAAGAAAGTTCTTATCATGGCTTATCCTGGACACCTCCTGATGTGGGGACTTGGGGCTTTCTGGAAGCTGATCAATGTAGGTGCCCCATGGGAAAATTAATTTGCAATCACACGTTAGTATGGCACAAGCAGCTCCCAGTTTTGTGTCCCGAACTTTCAACATTTGGATATTTTTAATATGGATTTAAAAGCATGATTTTAATAATAATATGAAGTAGAGTTATGGTTTTGTGGAAGCAATTTTAAACCTCAGCTGTAGCACTGTTTTCAAATGTACTTGGTGTTTAAATGTAGCTGAACAAAGGTGCACAAACCTAGGAGTTCGTAGTTCCACTTGAATACTGTGTACTCAAGCACAAGTACATTTTCAAACAGAAATAACCTTGTTTTTTCCCTGAAAGTTAGAAAAACTCATAGTCCTCATTAACAGACTCGTTTTTATGTCATTTCCAAGATTAAGGCTGATTTCCATGTTAATCTCCCCAACACACTGGAGAAGATATACTTCCCTTTCCTCCAAAAATAATACAAGAATTAACTTTCAGTGTGAATCCCACTGAATATAGATGTGCTTTGGCCCACTGAACGAAAATCTCAGAGATTTAATGTACGTTAGAAGAGCATTAAAACAGAAATTATTTTACAGTTCTGTCTGTCATGTTGCTACTTGTGGTCACTCTAAGCCTGCACCAACTTTGAAACTATAATCCTGCTCAGGTGCTCCAAGAACACTGGGGAATTTGAGAGCCATGGTTTATAAAAAAAGTCTGGAAAAGGCTTCCCATTGTCTCAAAGTGAAATGTGACTGATGATGAAATCTGATGGTAGGTGGAGAGGAAGCTGTGACCAGACTGCAGACAAGATATACAGCTCACTGGAGAATGTTCCGAGCCACCAGGATACGAGGCAGGAATGCTCCACCCATCCTACATTAGGCTGGGCAGTCTGGGGGGGACAATCAAAGCTAATTCAATTTCTCCATTGGCCCTCAAAAGTTGGAATTTCATGCCTGAGTTTACAGGAATTAGAGGAGTCCCAAATGTTTCTTTGAGTTGCTCCAGGCACCATAAAATTTTACTTAGATCTGCTCAGACAGGAGTACTCCCCTGTGAAAGAGCACAAAGGTCTGTGACATTGCAATACAGAAAATGGCTGAGAACAAATGGCATCAGAGACCTTTATCCATACCTTTGATACCTGGTAAAGACTGAAAAATAATTCGAAATAAGCAGAGCAGGGACAAATCCTGTTAGAAAATCTATAGACAGGAGCTCAGTTCAGTTTAAGTTATGATTAGGGTTTCTGCTAATTCACATGTATTTGTACACAAGAATAATTTCTAGACACTCAAGTAAATGCTCACTGTGTTAAAATTATGAAATGCAGCTCAGAAAATCTATTATTCCTGGTTTTGGGGCCATTTTTTCTTGTTGTTTCATACCATCTTTAAAACTTTCATGTCTTGATGTAGTCATGAAGCAGATCCAGCATGGTATGGTTGAGGTCAGTGGTTATCCGCTATAAAGTTCAAGCAGATTGCAAATAATCTACTACGTGAAAGAAATAAGTTTCTCATTATTCTTCAAGGATAGATTAAATGAGCAAAAGCTCTGTAGCAGCTTGTATCTAAATTACAGAATCACAGCTACTAATCCTATAGCTGATGTTGTCATGTTAAAAGCTAAATTAAATTTTCCGAATTATTAAGGAAAAAAAAGCAAGTTCCATGGTTTGATATGCTTAACAGTGGCTAATATAATTAAGACTGTAATGGATTTCAGTTACAGAAAATGTCAGGAAATAAGGAAATACAATGAACACTGCACAAAGGACTATGCATATTTCAGTCTGGAGCTCCCCAGAGATAAATTACCAAGTCCAGGGAAGATCAACATGTCATGAAATTAGTTCCAAAGTGTTTTCTAGAAGCATTTGTGTCTCTGCCTTGAAGTTGCTTTGCTATCCTCCCTAGTTGTAAAAAGTTCAGACAGCCATTCCGAGACTGGAAATACTCTTGTTTAGTGAGCAAGCAAAAGCTACTGAAAGTGAGACGGCAAAGAAAATAGTTTTCAGGCATGGCAGAGACTTGAACTGCACTGGGGGGAAAAACAAGTGGAAGCAGAAAGGTGTGCATTGTTCAGCCAGAGTCAAGTAAAACCAACACACCAAAGGGCACAGTGTGATATTTTTTTGAGGCAAAAATACAAAAGGAACATCTCCTACCATATGCTAAACATCGCATTTTCCAACAGAGCATCAGCGCATCCACAGCGCTGATTAAAATCTAACAGTAGTGCTACAGAGATTGCGGCTTCAGGAGTTGTTTTTGCAGTTAACTCAAGATGAATGGACTTTCCAACCAATAAATGAGACATTTTGTACTGGACACTGACTGTTAAAGATTCTCTCCGCATAAGTGAAGATGGATTTAACCTTCAGTCTTCTCAGAAAGCTGCCTCCATTGGAGGAGGAAGCGAGAACCTAAGGAAGGGTTTGGGAACATATTCAAGATGGTAGGGAAGCTATCAGCACAGTAAAAAACAGGCCTGCAAGTATAAAACTGCTACAATATTCACTGTAATGGTAAAACTCATTTTGCCTTTAAACAGAGACTTAGAAAAGTTCTTGTATATGCTAGTCATGCTGAGAATTGTATTGGGGGAGACAGAAGTGAAATTGTTAGTACTTCTGAGGAACTTTTGTTCCTCAAAAGTACTGAAAATGTAAAAATGCAAGTTTTCCATTATCTGAAAGGAGAAAAATATTGAGGGATGTAGGTGATACCAAGTATTTGCTATGCTAGATGCCACAACAGGATTCTGGCAAGAGCACCTCAAAATACAAAGCACATATTTGTGTACATTCAACACACTCTTCAGGAGACACAATTTCTGTAGTCTGTGGTGTGGACTGTGTTTAGTATTCCAGGTGTTTCACTAGGAGAGTGAGGTGAATTTGGGATGGTGTGGAGGGGAATTGGTCCTGCACATCATTTTGATCTGGGGGAAAGCAGCAGAAGAGCACTATAAAGTCCTCAGGCATCCTGAGAGCTCGTGTTGCTGGAGTAAACCTTCAGAAAAAAAATGCAAATACACATTTTTTGTTGTGTGAAAAAAAGGTGGGGAGAGGTATTAAAGCAGTAAGATGTGATGATAGGTCTCAGGGCGGTCAGAAAAGCACCAGTTTTCCTGCCCCAAGAGACAAGGAAGCCACAGAGAGTTTCCTTGGACCAGTGTACTGCACAGGAAAGTTTGCAACTCCCTCATTTCCTTGAAGTAGCAACTGTAGCTCTCAGGCACAGAGTGTGACAGGTCAAAAATGTGAAGACATACAGAAAGTAAAGGGGGATGTGCTCATGAAGCTCAGGAAGGGATGCAGGAAGTGACCACTAAGAGAGGTCTGGAAGACAGAGTGCAAATTTTCAGCAGCTTTGGAGGCTAAAGAAGTTCATGAAAGAGGCTTAAGTCCTGGGAGACTGGAACAGTAAATGCAAAAGCAAGTTGTCCACAGATGCCTCTGAGGAGGGTGTCAGTGTGCCTTTCCTGTACCAGTGTGGTCAGAGTTGGAAACCAGTGGCTTGTATGTCACACACACCAACAAAAACAGAGCGTCAGCATGTTCAAATAGAGAAGGCAGCTTTGGCCCCAGTCCACGGGTGTAAAATTTCACTTCTTTATTTATGGGAGGCCAGTGTTAGCTGAACTGACCATAAAACCCTCCTAACATTGCCAAGAGGGACCTGGTAACTCTCATGCTGTACATACATGCTTTTCTGTTTTAAGTACAATTTGAAGGCAAATCTGGGAAAGATTTGGGGGTTTCAGAATATTAAATAAAAGAACAGTGGAGCAGAGCTCAGAACTAGATGGCATGGATGAGGATGATATTTGAGATAAAATAAAATAATAAAATAAAATAAAGCCAAAAGCATGGTAGCTCTCAGATGAAACATGGACTCCGAGCTACAGCTAGAGATATTCTTCAAACTACTAGTTGAGATTTGTTAGATCAGCCCCTACCTCAGTTTGAGGGTAAGATCTCTTTACAAGGTGGAATTTTGTTTAAAGGTGTGAGGGTGTTGAGTCCTAATGTACTACAGGAAAAAAAAAATCTATGCTGCTAAATTGTGTAAAAGAGAAGGGAAACATTTCCCCTGGCAGAAGAATAATTGTTCCACGGGGAAAAGTAAGCACACGTTTATTTGTGCTATCTGCAAAAGCTCTGTGTACTTGTTCTGCACTCCTATTCTAAACAATATAAGATACCCTCAGTTTATGCTATTGCAATTTAAGCAGCTGTCAAATCTAGTGCTCTTTTACGTGGTATTACTGATGCAGTGAGGTCTGATAAATTAATGCCAAACTGTGGTCACGAGTTCAAGCATTTGCAGGGTGAATTTGGGGGTTTGGACATGAACTACTAATTGCTTTTATTCCAAATATAACAGATGGGTGGGAAATGGTGTAAAAATATCTAAAGAAGAATGCTTAGTCAGACTCTGATCCGTGTTTAGCTCTGTTAAATTGCAGATTGTCAGCATGGCTTGTCACTCTCTGAGGCTTTGCTGAGTAGAAAACAAAAGCCAAGAATGGTCCAAACAATTAGAAACTGATGTCAGAGATATTAACAACCTATCAAAGTGGAAAAAAAAAATCAAAGGGCAGGGGGAAAGAAAGATAGGATTAATGGTGTTGGAAACAGCCTCCACTTCTTGAAAATGATGCATTAATCCATGATGATATGAGGTCACCATCTGTGGTGGGCTGTGTCTGTGGGAGGACAGAAGTCACCTTATCCAGTTCCCGAAGAGACTGAGATATCGAGCACCAGGAAACAGCAGCAGCAGCCTGAGGTGCAGTAGCCTGTTGCAGTGCTAGGTGTTGCTTAGCTGCTGCAGCTTTCCCTGGGAGGGCAGTGGGGACTTCTTGGGACAAGGCAGGGATTCTCTGCCCTCCTGCAGTCCATCTCGGACTCCCTGCACCGCTGCTCCGGCTGCCAGCCTGCAACTTCAGTGATGGCAAAGGAGGTGAGAAGGCTCTCCTCATGGCACTGCAAAGGTCTTTATTCCATGCTGCCTCCCCAAAGCCTGGGGCCAGCACATGGGCTGGCCCCCAAAGGCAGACGAGAAGAGCTGCTGGCACGCTCCTCCCAGAGGCAGAGAGACAGGGACGTGGCCTGGAGCCTCAGTTTACCCGGGCGCCAGCGGGGCGGGGAGAGCACATGGGCAAATGGTTTCAGGGCACAGGGGTGGTACATGGGCGGTGTTGGGATACAGGAACCAGTAGGGAGAACTCGAGGAGTGGCCAGGACTAGGGGCAGGGGAAGGAGGGAGACCCCATGGGGAGGGCAGGAAGTGATCAGTAAAAGGGGGTACAGTGCCACAGTAGCCCTCAGATGTGAAATTAGTGGAAGAAAAGGGTTGGCTGTCTTCCGAGATCAACATCACCAACCTCCTGTCTCAATTTGCAGAATCAAGTCTGAGTGCAAGAGACTTTGTAGCCCTAGCTGACCACTGTAGGTCAGCTTAGCCTACAGGTCAATTATGAAGTTTTAAATTATACCTTCTGTTAATGGTGATCTTTAGGTCTTGTTATCAGCTTTAGACTTGGAAGGCAGGATGTGGTATTGAATGATACAAGGAAGAACTGTGCTTTCAAGACAGAGAGTCCAGGCTGTGCACTAAAAAATACTGTCATGTAAGTCCTTGGGAATGCGCTCCGAATAAAGGTCTCGCATGTGGTTCCCAGGATAGACAATGAATCAGGGACTTGGATACAACCACGGTGTGGCACATAGCTGTGCACAAAGGCCAGCTAGATTTTGCGGATAGCTGCTGCCACTGGCACTGCCACAGTCCCCAACCACGTGGGTGATGCACATGCAGTTTCACCAAGGATTAGGTCCTGGTGCGTCCCAAGGAAGCAGGCAGGAGGAAGCCCTTCATTGCAGGATAGCAACCACTAGGTGACTTCGAAAGGGCCATCCAAGAGAAATGTGACACCCCTAGGATGTGGCTAATTCTGTGCTTTGGTATGCTTTAGAAGCTTCCAGTGGCACTTTCGTCGTGAAACTTTGTGTTCTTGAGCTTTTTCAGGCACTAAAATGACTTTTAAAGTCTGACACCTACTGCCAGCTGCAGCCAGGGTCCCTTCTGTGTTCTCAGCCTCTGTTTTATGGGGAGCTGCAGGGCGCTGAGGCTTGGCCTCTTGCCGGTGGGGTGCCTTGTGACTACTTTGCTCAAGGAAGTGCTGCTGACTACCACTGCTGGTGTCTTCTCATGCTTTGCATGCAGGGTGTTCAGCAGCTGCAAAGACCACAAGAAAGAATCAGAGAGGCTGGGCCAGGCACTTCAGAGGCAAAGAGTGGAGTGGGAAGCACAGCAGAGTTTGACCATGAAAGCTGTGGAGAGGGGAGGTCAAAGTCTAGACGTTTGGGAGCAAAGGTTCACTTTGAATAGAAAAGGGACCCTGGTGGCCTCTAAAATTACCATAAATGTCTGTTTACAGGAAGTGGTTGAATGGAACAGATCAAGTTAGGGTACCCGAGGGCCTTTAAAACTTGGAGAAATCCTGTGTTTATGAGGTAGAGGGGAATTGGTCAGAGCTGGGAACATTGGAAAGTTGTTGGTGAATGGACTGCCTTCAGCCAACCATAGCTCTGGGAAAGCAGGGCTCAGCTGACACACGCCTCTGCAGATGGCACAATCCATGGCCAGCTTAATCTGCTCGCAAAATAAGTGGGAAAACATCCCCATGGGGTAAAACATCCCCATGGGGTAAAACCTTATGTATACTCATGAGCCTCGGCTGTGTTGCAGTCTGTGCTCCCTGAGCGCATGAACAGCAACAATCTAACACAAAAAGGTCTTATCCAGTTGTCTGACTCTTTGGTCTCTTCAGCCCTCATATGGCCAAATGAGACTGGGAAAAAGAAGGGAGCGGGGAAGAAGAAAAGCAAAGCAGCAGAAAAATGGGGCTCCCAATTACTGGCATGCACATCTCCATATAGACCAAGCAGCAAGGGCTCACAGTTAGCAAACTGCTCATTAGAGCCAAGGCATTAAGTCATTTCTCCAGGGAAGAATAAAACTGAACTCAGAGACCAAAACTCTGCCAGAAAATGTAGGGCAGGGGGAGGGGAGGAGAAGTGGTTCAGAGAAAGAGAGTGAAAAGGAGTCATAGGAGAAAACCCCCACTAGGCAAAGAAAATGAATGGATGCTGGGTAAACCAGGAGAATGAAGGGAAACAAAAGCAAGCAGAAATGAGAGCAGGTGAGCTGTGGGATAACTTCAGTGTTATAGCACTCAGTAATTTCTCAGACTGCATTCTTTCTAGATTTGGTGTAAACAGTTAAACAGGGAGCAGTTTCTGCCCTGATGGAGAAAACAGCAAGTACTTAAGGAGTTTTTGGCTACAGAGTCTGTCAGCGCCCTGGACCTGGTCTCGGCATTGACTGCGAGCTCAGGCCTCCAAAGAAAAGTCTCAGTGCAGTGCGGCAATGAAGAGGTGCACAGCCCTGACTTGCCCTGGGACACACCACAGGCCTTCCTGTGTCCCTGTGGGAGGCTCAGCAGCGCTCAAAGCAGCCCTACAGCACCAGAGTCCCTGCTCTGCTCAGGCTGTCCTCACACCTTCAGCAGCTTTTCTGTCCAAAGCACAAAGGGGTGAGTTAGAGGAGATTCAGGCTCACTGGAGCCTTTCACTAGAGCCTCCATCTGGCAACCCCAGAGCATTCCTGAGAGGTGAAACCACCTCACTGGCTGTCTGTCACAGTGACTGCATTGCAGTTGTAGCTGTATGGATCGGTGACGTGTGCTGCCACCAACACCGAGCTGTGCACTGCAAACTGGAACAAGGCTTCTCATCCTGCTATTATCAGCTGCAAGAAAAACTTCTGCCCTGGAGTGAATGCATGCTTCAAGTGGGACCTGCAAAGCCCATGTGGGTGGTGATGTTAGGTTACTGTATCTGTGCCCCCTGGGGCATGCCCCCATGCATGGGTTAACAGGAAAGGGCTTGTTTTGCAAAGCCAGCAGAATACAGAAGAGGCTATAAATCAGTACATGGAGACAGAGGATTTTATTCTTAGGAGCCCAGCAAAGGGGAAAGGTTCTGTCCAAAGGGGAATGAGTATTTGCGAAGGAAAAAATGTCATTTGAGGCTTTTCTAAGATCTCTACCCTTGGAGATTTTCAAAACACAGCTGGATGAGGTTTTGAGCAATCTGATCTACCTTTGTACCCATGTTGCAGTTTATTGTCTTCTCCAGAGAGATGGCTAACCAACTCTTTGGGTCTTTCTGTGAGGACAAATTCGGACTGTTACGGCTCAAGGACTGGTAAAGGTATTTTTAACTAACCTGACTGTTCAACATTGCATTGAGCCAGATCCAGTTAATGTTAGGCCAGCTGAGCTCTGTTGAAATTTTGGTTGAAGGAAACAGAATTGATAATTATGTGTTCAGCTGCTTCAGCTGTGTCCTAGAAATGTCTGTCTGCTTGGCCAACCAGCAGCTGAGTCACCATCCCTGTAAGAATTTAAAACGTGTGTAGATGTGGCACTTATGGTCATGGTTTAGTGGTGGACTTGGCAGTGTCAGGTTTATGGTTGGGTTTGATGATCTTAAAGGTCTTTTTCAACCTGAACAATTCTATGATTCTATGCCTGACTGAATCTGTTACCTAAAGCAAGTCTAGGAAGTTGTGTATTCTGAATGAGTGGCTATGAATGAGGAAATCACAATCTGGATAAACACAATTACAAAATTTAAAAACAACATGCTATAGATTTCAAAAGAAACACAGTATTTTGCATTGTGCTTAACTTCTAATAAGCTCTGGCAGAGTCTGGGGTCTGCGTTTGTTTTGTATTTGCACTTTGTTCTAATGTTGAAGATGATTCCCATTTAATATGCATCTGGGAGTACAACACATTAAGCTGGTATGGATGTTTTAAATTAATCTTTCTTGGAAAATACTGGTAAACAATGGTAATACTAAAAAAGGAACTGCTATGAGAAACTCCTAACTTAAAGAAGTTATTAAAGTGGTGTAGGATTTTCCATCTTCTGATCAGCCAGTACATGATTTTGCCTCAGGTTGTTGTCAAGCTAAGCAGCCTATAATTCCCTGCCACATATACTCTTCAAGCATTGGCACATTACTAATATTTTCCAGTTCATGGGAGTTTCTTTGTCCTTCCAAAATGCATTAAAATTATGATTGCATCCAACAGTGCTGTTGACCCTGTAGCGGAGACCTGGTCTGGTCCTGACTGTTCTTTAGTAACTCTGAGGGGTTGCAATTTGCCTGTGTATACCAAAATGACTCTCAAAGCACTTAAATACAGTGATCCCAGTTTTATGTAATCTTTGGACTCACCTATTCAGCTCATGTTGTGACCACCTTATGGGGTCTTTTTGGGGGGGTTGTTTGTTTTTGTTTTGTTGGGGGTTTTTTTTGTAGTAAGAGTTCATTACATGCAAGCAGGTTCAAGATGAGCAGTAAGACTCCCTGAAGTCTCCCATTTTCCAAAGGAAAACAGCTGCGATACACAGACCTTGAACTATCCTTATTCTTAAAATGTGGGATCCACAGGATTGTTTCTGGCTTTGGACACCAAAATAATCAAATGACATGTGATCAGAAAAGGTTAAAACTTTTCATTTTGTTTCCCTCCTCATTTTGTTGTCATGTTTAGGAGAGATTTGCAGACCTAGGAAGAAAGAAACTAGCACTAGTCTCACAGACCCATGTCCTTCAACAAGCTAGGAAAAAAAAAAAAAAGCAGGGTAAAAGGAAAAGGAGGTCTGAGAAATCCCAACTTATGTATATTTTTCATTGGCACAAGCCACCCTTGCTTAGCACGGGCCAGGCTGCTGCTGTGGGGACCCTGCTAGGAGCTCAGAGACTCACGGCATGCATGAGGCAATGGAAAAGCAGCAGGCAGGGACTAGAAATGGCTGAACTTTATTTTTCCAAAGTGAAGATCTTTGGTGGGCTGCAGATTACATTGGAAATCAGACCCTACACCCCAGGATCCCGCAGCTGTCCCTCTCCCCTCTAATTTTTCTCTGTCAGATTCAGAGCTATAATTAACCACAAGGTCTTAGTGATACTATGTGAAAGTCTGTGTGTGTGTGTTTGTGTGTGTTGTGTGCACGCCTGGGCTTACTCACCCCAGTGGGCATAATCCTCTACTGAAGATTGACAGGTTCACATGGAGAGGAACTTTTTAACTAATTCGCTTCTAAATGCTCCTACTGCTCTCTCTTCCCTTTACTTCCCTCTTGCCTCCAGGCTGCAAATGGCATCCTGATACTGGAACCACATCTCCACACAGAACCATCAGCAGTCATCCCAGCACATATCCATGAACTCCTTTGTATTAGCCATGGTAGAGATACCCAGCCAAGGTGCCTATTGATGTGCTTCTATCCCTGACTGAGCCAGGTCTCTCAGAGCAGGACCCTCAGTATTTTCCTGGAATCAAAAAATGTCGGATTAGAGCATGTTGGAGATGAAGGGCTCTGACTCAGCAGTGGCTTGCCAAGACCTTGAAGCAGGTAAGGGAAAAATATCTGAAGGCCAAAGCACACTTCTCATGCTCATGTGAGGAGCTGTATTTGAGGCAACACACTAATCTTCCATACTCCTTATCTCAGCAATTCCATTAAAGTCACTTGGTATTCAAGCACTGAGAGGGAAAGGGAGAGCATGACTTGGCACAATAGAAGAAAATGCACAGGACTTTTTTAAAAAAATAAAGCCCCAGGGTATTTCAAATTAAAATGTCCACAAAAATAATAGGAAGACACTCAGCATTTTGTTTCAGGAAGGAAGAGGCAGATTAAACTGTGCTTGCATAGACCCGTCTTTAGTTGATGTATGAACTAGTAGGAGAACAGGAAACTCTAGCTCATAAAGAGACTGTCTTAGGGATTCTACAGGAAAAGAAAAACTTTGGGGGAGTCTATAAGGAGGTAATGACTTGATCTCCCAGTGCATGATAACACAGAGCCACAGATTCCTACAATTCTAACCACGGGTTCCTACGAACTGCAAACTGCTAAGCATTGCAGCCCCATTTCATCTGTGGAAAAATGAGGCATCGTGAGTACATCCGTGCCACAGCTTGAATTTTCATTGATTTTCACAGTACGACACTGAGCTACTGCTGCTGCTGCAGCAGGGATGATTCTCAGCTGATTAATACTGGATCAGGAGGGACTGCTTACATGGGTTGGTGGATTTAAATCCCACCTTTGCCTACACCAGTGTAACACGCAATAGGTCCACCCTGGAACCTGCTACTGGTTCCTTTATCCGTCTCTGCTGCTGCCATGACAGGTATAAAACACGTAGCAGACAGAAAGAATTCACTTCTAGAGGCTCTGCTTTGTCAGGCTACAGATAAGCTTCTGGACACTGGAAAGCCAGAGAGGTAGAATAGCTTGGTGTGTCTGGCAAGGCAGAAATACACAGGATTTTTTTTTTTTTCTGGTTAAGGTTTAAATTTAAATGAAGCATATGCATGCCTAATCCATTCTAATCTATCTGGGTTCTTATATCCCATTAATCACTGACTTGTATTAGCACCTCACACTGTCATCTCTACCACTGCAGAAAGCTGCTGAGACCACCATCTCATCACAGGCATTCTGATGACTTGTCACTGGATTTCATGGGAGCAACAAAACCGCTAAGAAGCCAAAATCATTTCCCATTGCAATGCTTTAGAGGAACGGTACAGGTGAGAATTGATGTGAGCTAATGGTCTCAGGCATGAGTGACAGACACTACAAAACCCATGCTCTAAAGCACTTATTTCTCAGAAGTTTTCAGAAAATTGCACCACCTAAAGACAGTGTTATTTTTCTCAAAACAAGGTGACTTTCAATTGATTGCTCCATTTTGTATTGTGAAACTTGTTCAAGAGCACACATTTTAAAACAGTTTTACCAAAACCCAAATAAATAAGGAACAAGTACTGAGATAATCTAGGACACATAGGGAAAGGCTTTGGATTATTTCATAGTTATCTGTCTCCCCACAAATTGGCTGGGAACACAACAGGGCTAAACTTCTTAAAAGACCAGCTTTTATTACCTCAAGCTATAATCTAGGTAATTTCAACTGTTTAACTGAATGCTTCAAGACACTTTCATAGGGTTAAAATTTTATAAAGTCAGCATTTAGGCCAGGGCCCACCTAGTGGCCTCACTCTAAATTAACTCCTGCAGTTTTAATTTATATTTTTTGCCTCAGCTACTTGGGAAATTTAAGCTGTTATTATGAACTATCACCCAGAGGTGAATACACTTCAGTGGTACATGAAGATCTTGTCTTTTTTTAGCTATGTTTATTTTCCACAAGCTCTAAGATAAGCGTCTTCAGGTTTTGCAGTTGTGTATCTTAGTAGCACATACCTTTTTCAAACCCTTTCCTTCTCTGTTAGGGGCTCCATCCCACACACAGACACACAACCCTCCCAGGTCCAGTAGTGGGAACATGAGGTTGTTGGATCAGTCACTGCAGGTCAGTGACAAGGAGTTTATGGTCTGAGGTATGCTTGGACAAAGAATCCATTGAACAATTTCAGACGAGAACAAAATAAATGGAAATCCCAGTCTGCCTGCAGACAATTTAGAAATCGAAATAATTTTTTGAATTAATTAGTTTGACTAGCTTCAATTACAAAAAGAGCATGAAGGCATGGATCTTTACAGAGCAGAATGGCACATAGCACATTAACATAAAGCATGACTGAGCAGCTGACTAAATTTGTAACCTTGACATAGACATCTCAAAAAAATCAAATTAGGAATAAACAAACACAGTAAACATCTTCTCCTTACGCAAAATTGAAAGCTACTTCAATTAAACGTAACATCAGTTACAGTTAAATGTAACATCACAGTTTGAGTTGAACTGCTGAAACTATATTCTTAGTGTAGCTGGTGACCAGTTTAGAACATTTACCGTAGGAGTTTTCTTGGCACTTAAATGCAGCAGTTACAGCTCATTTAGCTGCACTACCTATCTCGAGCTGTATTCAGCAGGTAAATTGCAGTTTTGAGTGGGCAGGTCACAGGTGTATCTCATACATGTGGTATTGAAGTTCCACACAGAAGGTCACTTTGAATGTGACTTGAAAAACTGCTTCTACGAAGGAGAGAGGTAGCTGGCCCCTTAGAAGCAGCGAAGGGTTAAAAACTGTTCCCTTGAATTTATTTCTGATATTGGTAGAGGGCTGAAAGCAGCAGCCTGCTGATTGATGGGTTCACATGGGGCGACCTTCGCATTAGCAACGCGACTCTGGTTGCCTGGTAAACACAGGCAGATGCATCCAGCTCCAGTGATTTTCAGCAGTGACGGATGGCAAAGGTATTTCTGATCCGCATCACACCCTGCAGATCCCATGAAAATGACTTGGCACGGGGCGGAAAGTATTAGATTCGGGTGACAAATAACTACCTGACATCAGCTGAGGCTTCTTTAGAAAGGTTATGCTGCAAATAACCGGCTTTTACGTAACTTTGTTTTCATGGAGCAATAGAAATACATATGGTTTATTTATTTGAGAAGATGTAATGCAGCTGCTGTCTGATAAAAACTACTCCTTGGGAATATATACCCAAGTAGTTGTATTCCAGCACTCTGTAGGATTTGAGGTGGTTTTGGAGAGGTTTTGTTTGTTTGTAAGTTTAAAGCATGCATGTTTTAACTTGTTGCTACTGTTGATGTTATATGTACTTTTTCGGTGGCAAGAATTAACATTCAGACAAGACATTTACTCGGAGCTACTGTGACTTCATGAGTCTCTGCTTTTCTAACACTTCAGTTCAACAGTTCTTGACCTTCATTCCTTCTTCTCTTTCAATGAGTCAGTGGCTTCAGCAGCAAAACCAGCATTTTAATTAGGTGCGTGCTCAGTAAATATTCATCTGAGCTTCAGACCTTTGTTTTCATGAAGTAGCTTGTTTGTATATAAAAATGGCTGGGGCAGGATGTGTTGAGAAGGCTACAAATACTTAATGCCTATCTTTAGCTGATAGGTGTCCCTTCCGCAGGATAACATCCTCAAAATGTGTAGTGTGTGAGTGCATGTGTTCCTGCAGCGAGTTAAAATAACTGTTTGCACCTTCCGCGCTGCATGTTACCATTCCTGCCAGGATAATCCGGTGTGGTTGTATCTGATAGGACATCAATAACAAGCCTAGAACTTGGCAAATGTCATCTCCCCAAGATGGAGTGTCTTGTTTCTCTGCCTGTGTTGTGCTGTAAAGCTTCTGTCACTATTTAAACCTCCTCCACTAGACACAGCGAAATTTCCAGGTGGCCCAAAGCTGTCCCTTGTCTCTATGGTGAAGTAATTTTCCTGGTTTTCAATGCAAAGAAACACAAATTAATAGAAACAATGACCATAATTTAAGTTTCTGGAATAGTTGAGGAAAAGTAGAATCAGCATAACACTGCCAATGGGCAAGGAAAACTTCTTCAAAATCTTTTTTTCCTTCTGGAGGGGGTTATCTCTCTCCCTAGGCTTTTAATCAGATTTATCCATTTATCCAGAACTCTGCACAAAGCAATAAGGTTGCCTATGCTTCTGTAACCATGCTTATGGGATTTTCTCCACCTATTTTAATTATAATTTATTAATCTTTCACCTTTTTTTCTGTTTAGTTTTCCTACATCGTTAGTCTCCAGTGTCCATCTCTTTTTCCTCATGCCGTGCACCCACCTTCCTTCCGTCCTTCCTTCCTTCCTTCCTTCCTCCCTCCCTCCCTTCCTTCCTTCCTCCCTTCCTTCCTTCCTTGCTTCCTTCCCTCATTTCTTTTTTTCCCTCTTCCTTTCATCAACACAGGCTGAAAAAAAGGATTTTATTTTGAAGGTCACTATGTGGGATGTGTGAGTGGGGGTTCATTCTCATCTTCTGCAGAATCTGTACCTTGCTGCCTGGAGAGTAAGCTGCTTTTGCTCACTTGATATTGGAGGCAGACAGTGCTGCAGAGATGCAGTAGCAGACTGCAATTCTCACAGTATGCCCTTTTTCAATGGTATCACAAAATTTCTAAAAAATTGGAGCTTAGACCCTGAAACTGGCTTAGTTTGCTTTCAGCAAAGCATGCTCTTCTCTCGACACCCTGTATCTCTGGCGTGTTTTCCCTTTTTTGGCTGTGGCACTCCTCTCGCCAGAAAACTTAACTGCAATTGATTTTCAGCCCTTTCCCTCATGTCCACACACTTGTCTCCACCAGGCAGGGATCTAGCTGAATAATGCCAGAAGTAGTTCAGGAAATAAATGCTGGGTAGAGCTCACTGCAGACAGCAGGCATCTTTGACTGCAGCACACCAGCACCTCCCACGCTGGCTTCCCATGGAGGCACAAGATGGAGAAAGAGCTACAGCTTGGAGCTCCACATGGATCCATGCAAGTGGGGAAGGGGTGGCTGTGCCACTTGTCCCCACATAGAGGAGCACTTGGAGCGATGGTGTGCACTGCCAAGCGTTATGCAGAAGTTCCAAGACACGTGTCCTTTCCAGGAGCTCCCAAAACAGCCAGGCTGGACGGTGCCCTTTCTCCAGTTCAGAGCAGGGTGTAGTTTATTAATCATAGGCAGATGAAGTGTGAGGCGATTTTTTCCTAGTTTTATCTATATAGTTGACAATATTTCCTTTAAAATAGCAAGCTGAAGTTTGGGACGTATTTATTAAGTCCTGTGAACTCAAACAATGAGCTCTTTAATGCAGACCCAGGGCATTGTGTGCTCCCAAGAATAAATCCTGATGTTTGGAAAGGGCGTATCAAACATAGATGGTGCTGTTTGAAGCTGGCTTTTGAGAACGAATGATGGCAGTTACCCAGGGCTGCGTGTCAGGGGCACTCTGGTTTCACAAAGCTGTTTGTAGTCTGAAGCACTCAGCTGAGTTTTGTTTAGTGTCCTCTAGTCAGAATAGTCAGAAAAGCAGTGTGATGCCAGAGGGTAGTCATAACCAAAACGATTCCAGCTGTCAACACAGGGGAGAGACTTTTAATTTTGTGGGCCCTAAGCTAAAGGCCAGAGCGAGTGGCTGACTCAGTGGTGCATGAAGCTCCCCGTCTGGGGCTGAAGGAGGTCGTGGTGGCCCTGGAGCTCTGTGCTCAGCACCTCAGCAGCAAATCCAGTACAGTCAGCAAGGTCCATGCCAGCACTGCATCGCTGAGTCAGAGCAGAGCAAGGCCAAAGCACAGTTGTCTCTCAGGGCTGTGTCTGGGGTGCCTTGTGCAGCCTGGTGCTGCTCTCCTGATTACAAGGCTCCTTCCAGTGCAGGGTCACAACTCTACCTCCCCAAAAGCTTAAACTAAGCTCTAATTTACTGTCCCTTGCAATGCTCTTTCCCACATAATCAGATCAACAGCCAGTGTGCAGCATATGTGGATTGCTTATCTCCTCTTTCCATAGTGCAAACCATGTGTGTGTGCACGTGAGAGAGCAGCATGCACTGTCTAGGGAGCCAGCCCAGGCACTTCTGTCATTTACAGGTCTGCTCCACTGCAAAGGGATTGCATCACTTCCAGATGAGAGACGGCACAGAATCAAGCCCGTTGTATAAATTAATGGTCCATCCGGAGTTGCAGTCATTGATCCGTATGGGTTTCTTCGAACTGAAAATATTCTATGATTCTCTGCAGGGCTTAAAATATGGCAGATAACACATACTTAGCAAGCAGCAGTGTAAGAACTACAACAGCAAAAAAATCAGGATGTGGAGAAGGCGCTATTAGTTAGACCAGGGTGGACCAAAATTATCTGGTGCCACGAGCCAGAATGAACCAACAATTACATGCTACCATTAAAATCCCTCAGTGAAACACTGAAGTGAAGCTCAGATGTATTAGCGTCCAGAGACACTCCACAAAACTTTTGGAAGACATGAGTTTCTAGTCAAGTCTTCTGCAGCTTTTTCATTCTGCTCAAATGCAAGTGGAATGATTGGAGTCATGGAGCATGGAAAAATCCCTGCCTGTCAAATTCAATATGGATATATTTTCCTTGATTTTCCTTCTAGGAAACCTTCTAGGCAAATTTACAGCAGAATTTTGTTACAAATACTGTGTGTTGATGTGACAAACATCACTCCATACTGTATGAAATGGAAGAATTTTGGTAAATTCAACTAATTCACAAAAAATCACTTTTGCTCTTTGCAATGAAAATAAGTTATTTATCTTCATATTTACACCTAAATAGTTTCTAGACTATGAGATGCCAGTAACCTCAAGCTGCAGTCCTGCTGGGTAAAGTAGTGTTTAGTCACTTGGGGTATTTTAAATACTAGCTGTAGGTTTATTCCGCCTTGCTTTAGCAAAACATTTGCCTGTGCTTTAGTAAGAACAATTCAAACCATGTTTCTGGGAAAGCCTGTCTTTTTTCTTTTCCCTTACTCTATCCATTGTTATTGTATGGGACTTTTATGAAGTTTTTAAGCTAGTGAGTGAATTAAGGACCTGGAACCATCAGCGAGAAGCTGTGAGTGGAAGCTGGGCTTTCATGGACTGAAGATGGTCTTGTGCAATAAGGCTGACGTTGCGCTCTGCATTTCCTTGTGCTTACACGCTTTCTGATTTCTTCAGGTTTCAAGGAGTAAACGAGAAGCACGTAACACTGAGAACTGTCTCTTCATGTGAAGGAAGAGGTTTGCTGGTTTTGGCAGAAGGCTTTGGATGGTATAAATTTTGAATGTGAGCAAGTATGATGCAGTCTCTCCCTTTAGTCACAGCGGGTGGGATGCAGCTGACCAGATGTGGACATCTTCCTCTGGGTTGGATGTCTGGATGCACAGCCTCCCTTTACACAGTGCTAGTTACCTTGTGGTTATGTAAACGTCTGAAACAATGAAACGGATTGGGTCTTAGGAGTATTTATTTCCCTTTGTGACTTTCAAGAGGACCCAGAGCAACCCACTGAGTCATAAAATGCTTCCTTGCAGACACCTGAAATTAGACATGTTGAATAATGCTCTAACAATTTGATCCAACTGCCTTTGAGGTTAGCCTCAGGCTATGTCACTGGGTATTTTATAAGTCTTTAAAGGCATTTGATGTGGAAGACAGGGCAGAGGCTGTCACTCAGATAAGTGCAGGTAAAGGAATATTGCTGAATTTGACTGATGCCATGAAAGAGAGCTGCAGCAGGTTAGCAGTGCTGTGCACATCTGTGACAGCTGACACAATGAAATAATCTCCCCTAAGCAGGCAGATGGAGGCTGAGACCTAAGTCATGACCATGCTGGGAATAACATGGGTGCTGCTGGAGATGGAGCAAAAACACAAACCATTTTTATCATCCTGTCAGATTTATCCAGTGGACTTCCTTAAAACCACAGTCTCCTTTCAACAACTCTACTTTCCAGCTGGGAGCTACAAATGCCTGAGCCTTTGTGTCTCTCAGGGATTCTCTTGTGCTGTACTTGGCCTTTTCTTCACTCTCTTCCCCAAAAGCCATAGCAATGACAGTAGTGGCTATGCATATGACATGTTTTAATTCCGTTTGCAACCACTTCATGGTACGGTTAGCACTAATCATGGTTTGTGCTTGCCGCAACAGAGTGGGTGCTTACAAGTCCAAGTGGCAGCTGGACACTCATCTGCTATGCATGGGCTTGGGCTGTGTCTCCAAGCACATTTAATAGTTGTCTGATAGCAGAAGAAGTCCACTGCAGTTTGCTTCTGTTCACCATTAGTAAATCTGTCCACTGTCCTTCTGCAGGGTCCGATTAAGCAGATGGATTCACCTCTTCTAGCCTGTCATCTTTAACACCACAATGTTGCAGGAAACCCCTAAATGCAGTGTGCCTGGCAAAGGCCTTCTGAGGGACCAGCTACGCAAAGAGAAATACCGCCTTAGCCACTGCTGTCAAATGACCTGCTGCATCCCTTCATTGCTCTTCACAAGACAACCTGGCCCTTCTGTTTGTCAGGCTCGTTAGCAGGAGGAGAAATGGAGTGTCTGAGGTATGGCATTCTTGTATCTCTTCAAAAGCTTTTATGGCTGTGATGATGAACGCCGTTATTCCCTTCTGTTCATCCCACCACTGACCCCGAACTGGAAGTGAAAATGAAGAAGGAGGAGGTAGGAGCTGCAGCAGCAGCTCAATTTCACAAACAGAGATAGCCATGAAACTTGGGAGAGGCTGAGAATCTCTAGGAGGCAGCATTTGCACAGTACTATAAGGAGAGGAAGAGGAGAGGTGCACACATTTTCTTATGCCTGTTTCAATATGCCCTGATCTCTAATGACTTCCTTCTCCCTCCAGTGTGTAGAGCATGAAAGCACATGGAATAAAATTCCCACTGTTGAAATTCTCCAGGGCAAATGACTTTACAGGCTGTAAATATTTCTCTGACAAAAATTTCTAATAAAGCTGAATATTTTTAACAGCTAAAGTCAAATTCATCTTTAGAATCCTCCCCGTCTTCCCATCACACAAGAAAACTCTTCTGCTCGTTGGAATTGCTGGGTTCTTCAGCATCCTTCCTGGGACAGTGAGTGTCTGACACTGAGTGGCAGCTATCGAAACACAACATGGTCTGCTGACCTAGGGGCGACCTTAAAATACAGCAAGGGGACAGATGTACGTGGCTTAGAGCAGTGCTCCTTGTGACAGTACAGGATGCTGACATTTATATTTCACTTACATTCAAAACTTCTTGTGGGCTCTCTTTCCCTGAGCATGGCTGGGTTTTCCTTCATTTATCTTTGAAGCTGTAGTGGAAACATGGGAGTTGTGATGATGGAAAGTGTTTGGGGATAGTGAAACTCCAGGAATGGGTCACCCAATGGAGAGGTGTCATGCAGGACAGCTTTTAACTGGATTTGCTGGAGTGGTTTTTCTGTAAAGTTAGGATCCCAGCCCAGATCTGTGTGAATCTGTACAGGGTAGAGATGAGATAGAGCCTCCTGAAGGTAGCAACAAATCTCTTACTCGTCTTGTCCATACAGCAGGGACACTGTCTGGCAGCACCTGAGACATTTGCTCAATTTTTCCTACGGCTGACAATCATCTGGACAACACCAACACCAGCAGCTCTGAAGTGTTACCCTACAAAGGAAAACGGCAGGTCCTCAAATGCTTGGATGTCACAGGCCGTTTTTCCATTAAAAACATGTGTTATGACACTGCATCCCCGTGTGCAGGGAGGCAGAGCTAAAGCATCACTGAGGGAAGCCTGGACACATCCTTGGTATCCGTCAGGGCTGCAAACCATGCTGGAGAAGCCTTGTGTCAGAAGAGATCACAAGCCTTGACTTGAGGCGCCCAAAGCTCTCTGAATCCTTCACACCTCCTCAAAGCCTTTTCTCTTCCTCAACTGATATTTTTATAAAGTTCCCTGCTATTTAATCTCAGATAACCATGTTGCAGTTTAAATCAGTCATCATCAATCTGTTGTGGCCCTCCAGATCAATTACTTCCCTCCCAGCTTAGACCATTCTTGAAAATTATTGCCACCTTCTATAAATATGGCTGTGAGGTCGCAAAGTGTCAGTTCTCCTTAGAAAGATGATTTATTTAAATAAGTAAAGAAAGAAGATTTGGGCTATTTTTAGGTGTCTTTCTTTGATGCTATACAAAGATATTCTCACCATGTTTCTCTGTTCAGCTGTGCTGTCTCTGACTTTTCACCCAGTGGAAGAGGCATCTGCAACAGTGGTCCCATGTGGCTCTCAGCAAGCGTCTTTCACTGTTCAATATTGTTATTACTGATTTATTCTTTGTCTTGTGTTTGGCAGTAGAAACAAGGGACCTCCCACAAGACTGAGGTCACCTGAGATTAAGTGCAGTACCCAAATAACACTGACAACAAGGAGTTTACAGTATGTTTCCCATGAACTTCAACTGAAGCATCATTGAAAAGCCCAGCTACCAGATGAGACTGGCCCAAAGTGAAAGCTGCAAAACATTATCTGGAATAGGGAAGACTATCTGAATAGAACTTCTTATCAGGAAACTACAATTTTTTGCAGGGCCAGAGTTTCTTTCAATGAAAAATTCTTTATCTGAAAGGAGAAGGGTCTTTTCCACTCTAGAATGAGGCTGGAATGACCTAGAACAGCCAAGAGCTTGGCAGCTAAGGTATTAATGTTTATAGAAGAAGACTTGGGCTTACATGTCTGATTTAGACTTTTGACTTAGTTTTGAGCCCCACCACATGCCGAGTGAATGATTCTAGCATGTTGTTACCAGCAATTTCATCTACAATCCCTGTCCTTCTGTGGGCAGTTTTAAAAGGTTTTAGGCATACCTTAGTGCGAAACCCACAAAATTTGTTAAAAGCAAAAAATATGGAAAAAGTGGAAAAGACATCTGTGTCCCAAAGGCTCCTATTACTGCCGTTTTCCAGGACAGAGGTGAAGTACAAAAAATGCTTAATGACTTTCCCTTTATTACTCAAAGAGCCAGCAGCGAACTGATCTGGGACACTTCATAGTTAGGGTTCTTTTCCAGATGTCAAAACTATTTATTTCTTCAGTTTAGTTTAGATTCCAGAAATTACAAGCCTGAGTTTTGTCCTTCTTGGAGGTCAGCAAGCATTTTGTATGGACTGAACAAAGCTAAGTCACAGGAAACTGTGGGTTGCCTTATTCCCCGTCAAGCCTCTCACCTTCCCATGGAGTCAAGGCATCGTACTTCTGCACAAGAGGTTATGGACAAGAAGTTCCTGCAGGCTCCTTTCGGAACTCTAAAAATAAGACTTCTCATAATACATATCAGGACTAATTAAGTTTTTGCTATTCCTCCCACAGAGGGTTATCAACATAGTTTAAAAAGTGTCATCTTTTAGCAACTGCTCAAGAGTTGGCAGTTTCCCATGTCACCCCCTGTGACACATCTACATGATCTCTTCATAAAAACATACAGATTAAAAAAACCCTCACTGTTGTGTCTTGAATATTTTCTACCAAAGAAAAAAAAGTCTCTTGCCAAGTTGTTCAGTAGCTGGAAATGACTTGTCACGTCCACAGACCAGAAATTCTTTTTAGTTTTGTATGACTAACCATGGTATGATTAATGGCTCACATAGATAGGCTCAAAATAAGTCTGGCACAAATATAGGGAAGGAGAAGGGTAAATGGGATAAGGACTGGATGGGTCTGCTGCAGCACATCAGTGGCATGAATGGCATAGCGGGCACAGAGGAAGGAAAAAATGTTTCATGCTATTTTTAGCTCAAAATTACAGCTACAGATGGTGAGGCTGTCATGTAGCAAGGGCTCAGGACACGGAGAAAAGGCAACCTGCACTGCACAGACATGTCTCTCCCTGAAAGCTGCTGTCTCTCTGAAAGGTTTATGGGGCCTCATTGTCCCAGTAGAAGGGCAATATATAAAAGCTTGTCTGAAGCTATATGCACATCTCCTGGAGTGGTTTTGCCCAGTGTTTTACTACACAACATGATTTGCTATTCCTCTTCCACAGGCAATACTTTCCACCTTCTTTAGTCAGCTGTTATTGTGTTTACATCCAGCTCATATTGTACAGTGACACTTCTGAGTGGAAATGCCAGACACAGAGTCTGAGCAAACAGGGACAAGCGTGTCCCTTCAGTGGGCTCTGAGAAGCACGAAGTCACAGCTGGTGCAGTTTGTAGAGGAGACAAAGCTGGAGGTGTGGTGAAGGATGGGGACAAGGGAACTCATTCAGACTGTTGATTCAGTCTTGATCATCTGGTAGAGCAGAACCCTTTGAGCAAAACTCAGCTTGAATAAATGCAAATGCCAGAACATGCATCTAGCGGAATGGAATGGAAAGCCCTCTCTGGGGTGGAGAGGCGGGCACACATCCTGGAAAGCAGAGACTCTGGAAAGGTCATGAGGATGGATAACTCCAGGCAAATGGCTGAGGTGGAGAAGCAAGTCAGACACTGCAGCTCAATGAGGAAAATGAGGAATGGAAAATGAGCAGTCCAGTTTTCTATCAAGAAGCAGGTCACAGTCACAAGCTGTTACGACACAGTCATATGCCCTCACAGACAGGTGGGATTGGAGAGCAGAGGGAAGCATTGGACATGGCTCTCCCTGTGTGAGCCTGCACAGTCTTGTAGCAAGCACCTTTGCTGCTGCAATCCCCATGGCTCAGCTGCATCCCAGAAATATCCCCTCCTACAGGATTCCTGGTTGCTGCTGGGAGCAGGATGCAGCTGGCAGAGCTGACGTGGCTGTGGGCTCTCTGGAGTCATGGGCCAGGTTAGCACTGTGTTTCCTACAGAAACCCCATTGCAGCTGTGAGTGACAAACTGTGCCACTGTGAGAACAGTTACTGTCAATTTCTAAAGTTGCTTTGCTATTATTTTGTGTTTGAAACAGTCTAGAATGACTCATGTTTCTGAAATAAGAATAACAAGAGCGTAATTTCATACTTTTTGCCGTGGTGAAGCCTCATTAAAAACTATGAGGTGTTTGGATTTGATGCTGTTTGCACCTTTCCACCTCTGATGGCACAGATTCCTGGGGATAGGACTTTTCTTTGGGGACTAAACAGAATTTTGGTTTCTGGGAAACAAAAATACTTTCGACAAAAACTGTGAAGTATTTCTTCTGAGGGCCCAAAATAAGTGAAGTCTTTCCCAGTGAGCAGTGGTGATACAGAAGGTGTGCATAGACCTTTGTCAGCAATACGTAAACATTAGATTCCTGCCACAATGAAGTAGTGGAGTTCTGTCTCAGGGAAGTAGATTCTGTCTTTTAAAATGGGAAGCCAGCAAACTGTGGGGACGTAAGGAGGTATTTCCCAGCTGCCAGAATATTACAGGATTACAATAGAGTATTACAGGATGGATCAATAGAAGGCCTGCCAGTTCTGTGAATTCATCAATGCTGAGATGAAACATGTCACCTTTTTCTCTCAGCTTTCTCTCCCCAAAGAAACTAAAAAAAAAAAGAGCTTCTAGTGAGCTGAGCTTACAATTTATGGAGTTACGCCTATAGGCATCAGAAATAAATGCTCTATGACTTCCTCTGTCCAACTTGCCATTGGATATTCTACAACTAACTGCAATTTAAATATCACCAACTGTATATTAAACTATATTTAACAGTCCTGCCTTATATATCTTTGCTTGTGCTAATACATTTGTCTATATATTTTTGTAAATATGTATATGGAGTATGTATTATAGGGGGTCAGATATTTCCCATGAATATCTTTTTCTGAATGGAAATTTAGTCTTCAAGTGCTCTGAATTTCCCTATGGCACTTTTGTTGGAGATTTTTACTCCCCATTGGGAAAAATAAAATGCTTTGTTTTGAATTAGCTCAACCTAAATTGAAATACTTTGGTTTGTCAAACTGAATTAAAACCTTTCACGAAGGGGCAGTTCAACTGTAATTTATGTCCACGAGAGTTACTATGTGCCTTGTGGACATTTTAATTTATAGCCATCATACTCCCATAATGCATCATAATCGTCTCTCTCATTAAATTTTTGCAATGCACTCTGAGAGTCAGATGGCCACAAAACATCACAGGACGCTGGCTGGGAACTTCATCGACCAAGCAACATGATGTATCACCCTCATGAGGCCCCACAGCCGTTCCAAGGGACCCACAGTTATATCAAACCAGGCTGGGGCTAAACTTTTTCTGAGAAAAGACACACTTGCTTTCAGTAAAAACATTACTGTTTCAACATTTCTTCCAGATGTGCATTCGAAATAAATGTTGGTATCAGAACTTTCAATAGAACGAAAGATACAAATTTTGACAACTTCGCTGTCTAATAGATAAGTTCTACCTTCAAGGCTTTAAGCACGTTCCCCTCTCTGTTGCACAGGAGCATGCACTGTAGTTTTTGATGTAGCGAAGCATCAGTGACCTGCCATCTAGGTAGAATTATTTGCCATGACTTGGGTCAGGAGCATGAGGGGAATCTGTTGAATTTCAATAAAAGCTTGAAACTTCCACATCTCCCCATGGCCGTGAGAAATGGTAGATCAAAGGAACCAGAGCACAGGAACAGATAAATTGTAAAAGATGTTTCTAACACTAAAAAAATAATTATAAAGCATGAAAGTTAAGACTTTAATTTCAAAATATTGGGAAATACTCACGATTGCCTCGGTGAGTCTACGCCTGCTAGTGGCATCCTGGTAAGGTCTTTAATTACATCAGCACACAACACAGCACATAAAGCTCAGAAAATATTTACATTACAGCTCTGGATTGAATCTATTCAGGCATAGAAATGTGACGTGTCTTGGAGTGATGCTGAAAGAAGGCAGAGACCGTTATGGGATGGGTGCTCAGGTGATGATGGAGCATACAGTTTGTTACGAGCTGAGTGTCAGGGGTGTGTGGCATAAAGCCTGGACACAGCACAAAGGACATTGACTCTAGTTGACTTTGCATGGAACTACAGGAATCCGGTATGCAATTACATAGGTCGGCCTTCAGACAGGACATCATAGCTAAGACCTCTTCTTTTATTAGAAATGATAGGGCAGATTTAAGGTAAGATTTCCAGGATGGCTTCTGCCAAGGCTGGCGCTCCAAGAGAGAAAAGACAAGAGCAGTCATCACTTGCAGTATCATTTAGGATATGAGATATGGACGGTGTTTGTGGAGGCTGTATTGAATCACAGTGAAAAACCAGAACAGTGATTTTGTCTGTGTTTAGGATTAAGGGACTTTCCACTTACGTGGCTCTCGTTTTTCATTAGGTTGTCAAGGGATAGGGTGGTTGTGTCACTGAAATATGGAGATCCAGGCTTCAGACGACACCAGGTGTAGGATTATTCACAACACCTGACTGCCCTTTCCAGAGCAAAGTGCTGACATCCCAGTCTGAGAATACCTTGGTCCAGTGTCTGGTTCTCTCTGTCCTTGAGGGAACTATCCTGGTTATGGAGAAGTTAGCTACATGTAACTGAGAATCGTGTCAGATCAAATGCCCCTTTAAGGTCTCCCTGAGGACTGCTGTGAGGCAGCAAGCCTATGTTTAGAAGACCTCACAGGAGACTTGTTTTGCCAGCAGAAGTGATGAGGTTTGCTGTATCAAAATTAGTGTGAGCTCCGGGTGCTGCCTTCAGCTGGCCCAGAGACAGAGTCCTACATATGCACTGCTTGTGACCTTCACATAAAATACCAGCTGTCTTCCCCTTCTCTCTGACTCCTCAAGGTCATGAGAACATGAGATTCAAGTCAATTGAAGCCAATTTGGTGCCATTCCCACTCTCTCTGGTGATGTATCCAGAGCACCTCAGATGTGCATGCCACACAGATGTGCATGCCACACGTAATCCTTTGTCTCCCATCTCGAAGCCTTGGCTGCTCTGTATCTGTGTTTACTCATAAGACTGTTCTGGCATTGGCATTGATGCCCAAAGAATGTCAATGAGGAATGTTGGAAAACTACCCTGTACGTATCCCCAAAACACTGTCGCTGAAAAAGAGGATCACGGAGCATGCTTGCCCAGAGACCCAGTAAGTCAGGTGTGTATTCCTAGACTAAGGGTATGCCAGTACTTTCCCCTTTGTACCACAGAATTCCAAAGTGAATAGGGAAGATCGCCAGTTCTGGAATCAGAAATGAGTACAGGGAAACTCCCTTCTTCTTCTCAGCTTGCTACCAGCCTGTAGCAGTCATGGATGAAATAGGTCTGGATTTTGCATTTTAATAGTCACTTTGTATTTTATACACTTGGATATGTCAAAGGAAGGGCATCCTCCAGAGGGATCCTTTTTTATGGGCCACAGTTTGTTCGTGAACTCGCACCAACTGGCCCCATGTGTTGCTCTGTTTGGCATCTCCCCGGAGGAGGAGGCGGAATCCCCCTCCAGTCCTCTCCCAGGAGGTGACCTCCATTTTTGAGAAAGACAGGGATTAGCTGAGCCAGCAGAGCATGTACATAATGCAGCTGGGGAGCACGGAAAGTGCTGCATGGCTTCAGCAGGGTCCTGTTACACAGCACTGACTACTGCGGGAAGAAAGGAAGAGGCCTGGAGAGCACAAGTGGGGCTGGAGCACACAAGGTAGTGCCGTGCCTGGTGAACATCGCCTTCCTCATTAAAATAGGTTGTTTAAATCAAAGGAAGGTAATTATCATTATTTTTGGATTGATTGGCGTGCAGAATTGGTGTTCTAGGCTTATGAAAAGTGTCTCAGCACTGGAAAAAAGAAAGGAAAATTGGAGGAAATTGAGAAAATTTAGTTGGTCATGCTGATAATACGGGCATAATGTATTGGTGACATAAACAGTTTATGCAGATGCACACACGCATGCAGTAGTAGCACATATAGAAGATACACACACACATCCTGGATTTTATACAAAATAAAAAAATTTCAGTTAGCCAAGTTGCCCTGATGGATCTAAGAAATCCGGTGCAGATTGACTTACTCAGTATTTGTGCTTGTTAATGCCAAAAGCCCACAGGCTGTCAGCTGACTGTAAGCAAAATATAAATAAAAATAAAGCACAGAAATAAAATAAAATTACCTTTGGTTAGCAAAAGATGAGATACAGCTCTCACCCTGATGTGCTGCTAAAGTTGTGCCTCTCAGGATGTGGAATTTTCTTGGAGAATGTTTGGGGTTGCAGCTGTGACTTGAGCACAAAACTGACCATCATGAGAAGAATCTTGGTCAAAGTGGTCATAACAATCATACCAGGCATCATAATGTGAAGACATCCGAAAACTAAATACAATATCTTCCTCTGAAAGGAAGCCAAGAGCCTGTGCAGCTCCTAGAGAACAAAATTTGGAAAGTAGCCCAAAAAAAGATCTATTGCGTTGGTGTAGTGTACTGGTAGATGGGGCATAGTCCAATGGTAGCTCAGTCAAAGAGTAACTATGAAAGCTTAAATATCTTCAAATTAAATTATCTGACTACTTTGCAGTCAAGGTTTTTTTGAAGTCAATCAGGATTTACTGGATTGAATTTCTCTAGTTTTGAAGAAGTGGAAGGATTCCAATAAAATATGAAGAAGTTAGTCTGCTGACATTTTAAAGAGATAAATGGCATGACAGGGGAAGTTATAGGTCAGTTAGGGTGATATTGATGCTGGGAAAAAACAGCAGTGGGACACAATCAAAAAACAATATAAGTACAGGAATTTGACGAGTGTTAGTGAGGTTTCATGGAAAATGGATTCTACTAAAATAAATTTGATTTATTCATTGAAAAGATTGTGTTCCTGGCTGACAAAGCTAATTCTGTTAAGGTAGGGTTCAAATCCTTCCAAATGTGACTTAGAAATATTTTGAATTCTGATTAAAAACTAGGAACCTGCCAAAGCACTATTCCACATATTAAACAAATCAGAAATGAGTGAAGTGACTGAAAACTGTATTACTAGTGGGGAATCTTCAGTAAAAGGGGGTGTGTTTCTAATGTGGTCCCACAGAGGTCTGGGTTTGGTCTAGCACTGTTGAGTATTTTTGCTGATAGTCTGAAAATAAATTTAAGAAGTGTTTCTAATTAAGGAAGTTGATTGCACAAGATCTATGGCATAGTAAATGAGGATGGGAGCTTCTGAAGGATGCAAAGAAAAATGGGTGACTTGTTAGGCTGAAAACAGTTGAACATACACTAGTATATCCAAATATATATACGGCAACAAAAGAAAAGTGTATATGATGACACAGTCTGGGGTGGTGCCACTGGAATCCCAAGTAGAATGTCCGTGGTGGGGGCTGGGAAGTGCTCTCAGAGCAGCTGTAGCGGGACTGTTTCAGGGGGTGTTTTAGAATTACACCTCTGGGGAAACTGCTAAGCTGGGAAAGTTCCTGTGTTGTACAAGGTCACACAGAAATCTCATGTCCCCGATATCAGCTGTTGAATTTGTCTACTGAGAGCCTCCTGGTAGGCAGACAAGGGCTCTGCTCAGGCTGGTTGGAGAGGAAGAGAGCATATGCAGTGTGATAACATGTCCAGAAAATTTCTACGTTCTTTAAGAGAAAAGTGGCTTTTGGATGCAGCTCATGTGTTTAGGGGAAAAGCCTGGAAATTCTGGAGTAAGGAAAAGGCAGTGTGAGTTGAGCAAGGATATTGGTCAGGTTGAAAGCCTGGAAAGATTTAATTTGTGTCTCATAGAGCATCAGCATGGAAAAGATCTTTGTTGAACCTATATGAGATACATGATGTTCTCTGGAAAGCTGTGAAGTAGGGAGGTGAAAATTCGTTGTGTCAGCCATAAGCCAACCTTGATCCTCCTGATGATAGCCACGAAAAGGCCAAAAAGAAACAGGCAGGTAGACCATGTGGAAATACATCTGAGCAATTGTTTTCTTGGGTGTGAAGCTGTCTCCTCGTATTGAGCAAAGTAGTTAGAGGCCCTTGGACCTGGCGTCAGATTTGTGTCCCAGCAGGCATCAGATTCATGAAAGATTCTGTGCTGGCAAAGGCAAGGTGACTCAGTTTCTGATGGGAGCCTGTGTTGTTATGAGCTCTTAGGAAGAAAAATATTATCTTTGGCTGATAGCCTTACATGAAGGGCCACATTTTGAAAGTGACCTTGACCTGCCCTTGAAACTTGCACCTGCTGTTCTGCAAGCACAGAGTTGCTGGGTGGAGATTTACTCTCTTCCATTTCTATAATTTGATTTTGCAGGCAGAGATACAGCCAGGCCCTTCATGCAAGCCAGTAAAAAGTTCAGAAGCACACAGACTACGCTGCTCGTCTGCACACGAACTTACTTTGTTTGAATTTTATGGCACTTTGACTTTTGATTTCAAAATAATTTATACCCCGTACTTGCACATGGCTCAAGTGGGCATGTGAAAATTCACAGGCCATTTTTGAAATGTCTTCCAGTGTTTGCATTTCATTCTCTCAAAACAACCATTTGAGAATTTGCTGGTAAATCCAAATCTGGTGGGATGCTTTGAGTTGCGTATTGCTAGGCTGCTCTGTGACCACATCGGTGGAACTATCCAGGTAAAAAACAACTCTGGGTAGCTTCAGGGGCAGGGTTTGTGTCAGATGACAAAAATGGTTGTAAGCAAGACAGACTTCCAGACGAGTGAAGAAACCAAATCTGTTCAGTGTAGAAAGGAGAGATGGAATAGGTGAAATAATAACAAGAACAAAGGGCATCCCTGAATTTGAACATCAGCTTCAGATTTGAAAATTAGCCTAAGGAGGTTTTTCTGTCATGTAGTTCTGAACGAATCCGTAGTGGTCACAAAAACATCTGAGACGGTGTGAATAGTTAAATGAAATACAAAGGTGGGCCTGCTGAAGGACAATACTTCCAGGCACAGGATGTGATTCTGGGGGATGGTTTGGTGCAGGGCCAGGAGCTGGACTAGAGGATCCTTGTGGGTCCCTTCCAAATGAGCATACTCTGTGATTCTGT
This sequence comes from Oreocharis arfaki, assembly GCA_013398015.1. NCBI lineage: Eukaryota > Metazoa > Chordata > Aves > Passeriformes > Paramythiidae > Oreocharis > Oreocharis arfaki. The sequence continues at coordinate 378,954 of VZRR01009218.1, forward strand.
GAAGTTATTGTGGAAAAAATATTTTTAAAAGCAAAAGTATGAACCCCTTCTTTCCACTGGTAGAAACTAGGAAGGAGCTTTCCCCATTATTGCATTTCACAGCCTTGTCTACAGAAAGGATGCCATGGCATGTGTCATTCCCATTTGGTCAGGCATGAAAATGTTCATATCCCTCCAGAAGCAACTAGAAAAGCAAGAATTTTAACTTTCAATGGCCAAGCATCATTTTGTGGGTCCTTGAGATACTTCTGCCTGAAATACCCATTTGCAAAAAAGCAGAGTCCTTGCTGCTTCTACTTTAGTTGTATTGTCATATTGTAGTTTTATCCAAAACTTTAAAAAACCAAATGTGATAAAAAAACCTATTTTTTTTGGTCTTTCCATATTAAACCCTACAACCTTCTTCCCTTTCAGAGCCTTTTAGTGGCATAGCTTCAAACATTAATATAGTTGCCTAAATTCTTCAGGCCTTCCCTTAGAATGGAGTTCTTGTTTTTCCAATACAGACACAATGCACACAACACCTCATCAAATAGTCAGCTACACCTTTGGTTTTATAGCAAATAACAAAGCTTTTACTGGAAAACAATCTCATCATATAAACAGTAGCTAAGAACCATATGTAACTATCCAAACACTTTGGAAACGTCAATGAAAATAGGCTTCTAGTTGCTGAAAGAGCAACACGTAGAAATTCTGAGACCGCTAAAATTCTGGTGTGAGTTAAACCTATTGCATTATACATACCAGTGCAATGTCTGCTTAATACTGTAGCCTTATCAAGTCTGTTGACCATTCACATTCTCTGGAAGCCTGGGATGATAGCAAAACTTACGTGGGCATCTTTTCTGAGTGGCCTGCCAGATTAAAAAGTTGCCAGTGCTGATGTACACAGGTGTCATATGGAAGTTCAGAAAAGACCTTTGAGCGAACTATCAGAGATGTCACATCAAGCCTGCAATGAAGGGTGTCTCTAAAGCTGGAGATCTGGTAAGTTGTGGCACTCTTAATGTAGATTCACAGACCCTGCAGAGTGACATGGTTGAAAAGGGAGGAACCAACCTCATCAGCCCTGCTAACAGAGCGGTGTAAGAAAAAATACTGAAACAGCCCAACCATTCATGGGGTGACAGATCAGACTGTTGCAAAATAGGTTGTGGCCAGCAAAGTTATTGTCACAGAGTTGAGCATCTTCATACTTGGAAAATTAAAACAAATTATGATAAACGTATCTTTATTATTAGAAACAAATGAATAATGTAAATGCAAACATGCAGCAGTGATACATAGCACAACGTATTTTATGCAGCACAGTGGATAAAGAGATTTACATTACCTTGATATAAAATGGAGTTTAGAAAATTTCTTGTGTGTAATGCTATTGGATACCAAAAAGAGGAAGAAAATACGGTAAAGAGTCTTTTACTGTGAGATGGAGTAAAGCCAGAAACCTGCCTGAAAACGCTCATAACTTAGGGCATCGGGCTGTGGAACAGAGAGGAAAACTAGTGTAAAACTAGGAGGAAAATATCTCACTGCGTGATAAAAAGGAAGATAGAAAGTAACAGCCAAATGTGGAAACAATTTTGAAAGAGTCTTGGAAGAAGACAGAAAGACATTCATGACAAACATTTTTATCTACGGTGCTGTTGCTTGTCTCAAATCTGTTCAGGCATCGTAGATTGGAGGTGACATTCTGTGGATGTTGGAAATTGGATTAGAAAATAAATGGGAAGAACTAATATCTTCTGCTGACCAAGAAAATAGTCACGTAGAATATGTCCACATGAACCAAAAGGCAGGAACACGTGTCTGTTTCTGAAAAGATCTGTACTCTCTGACTGCACTGTTTGTCACACCACACACCAGGAGGGACAGGGGAGCTCCTCATGTTCAGTTCCACCCCTGTAAACTTTTGCTCATGATTGTGTAAGTGTGCTGCCACTTGGGTTTGTGTGCATACCAATCTCTCTAGACTTCTTGAGGACCTGGATAGCTTTTGCTGTTGTGTTGCTCCTAGTATGGCATCTCGGTGTCACTGGTAGAATTTGGCCACTTGTACCTGTAGGGTTAGTGAAGCACGTGACTTCTGGAAGAGAGAGGAAGAGTGGTAAGAGTGGTTTTTTGTTAATTAACCTAGAGCAGGAAAGAGATTTCTCCCCAGAAGGGAGAAGGGGTTACACAACACAGCTACAGCAAGCCCTGAGCAATCTGATTTGTTCTCACAGATGTCTCTGTTTAAGCAGAGGCTTGAGATAAAACTTACAAGTTGTCAGGATTCTGTGATTATAAGGCATGGTCACATCTTTATCAAGGGACACCGATTTACAACTTTCCAGCTTCCAGCTTCTGGACACACTCTGATTATGACCTGATTGCATGTCTAGATGACAGCTGATATCCACCAACCCCTATCCAAGCCTGGTTTCTTAAGAACAAGGGAGATGTGGTGTGCCTCAGGAGTTCTCCTGGTCTGGATAATGCAGGGGTTTTAGGGATACAGGAGCCTTTTGCAGGGAGAAGCACCCAGAAGTGCTCAGTACCCTCAAAAGCTGTTCAGAAAGGCCTCCTGAATGCTGTTAACTTCCATACTGACTCAAGTAAGGGTCAGTAAAGTTTTCTGAGGCTCACCAGGTCTGCTGGCAGCTGCGCCTGCAAGGGCCCCAAGGAGAAACCTCTATTGGTTCACTATCAGGCAATTGCTACGTCTGAGTGCTGGTGAAGATTAGGAAGTCAAGTGGGAACAGACAATACTCTGGCTCCAAAGGACCCTCTCAAGCATCTGAATCTTATATCTAGCCCATTTTCTTCTGCCCCTGAGCTCCCCACCCTGACTACCTCCCATCCTCTGACTGCTGAGCTCCACTGCTCCCGTGCAAAGCTGCAGCCCATTTAAATCAATTCTGACACCTAACACCTCTCTGTTTTCTCAGCCTGCCTGCCCCAAATATTTCCCTCCAGCCTTGACAGAACGGGTATTCACAGGGCAGCTCCAGAATAACAAGTTTCCATTTTTTGAGATGGTTGTATGGGGAGCTTTGTGGTGTGGCAGCTGGCCAAGGGGTGATCGTTTAGCTGGGGTAGCTCACTACTGGGTAGTTAATTTGACATGCAGAACAGAGTGGTTAGGCTCTCTCTGAAGCCCAGTCAGACACTTCTGGGTTCCCAGTATTAAATTATGCCTGATGTGCAACGCCAAAATATCAGCATTTGCGTGCAAACCTTGACTTCAGGGATGTTCATCATCGCAACAGTGGCTCATTTGCTCCAACACGATCAATTTTCTCCAGCAGTCACCAAGACCATTAGCTGCTTTACAGAGAGTCATGAGTTGCATTAGGCTGTCCACAACCTCTGCATCACTAAGCTGGGAAAAATAAAAAGGTGAAGACATAGAGGCAAAAAATAGTGGTGATGAACCCATAAATATAAGGCTGGGAAGAGCAGGTCCTTTCTCAGTGGTAACAGCCCAGGTCTCTGAATTGACTCCTTTCCCAGGAACTATATCAAGTGTAGAAGTGAGAGCGTGGTTGCAGAGATGGATTCCCGTTTTACACATGCGCTTTCTCCATCTCATTTAGGGCTTGGACTGAATAATCGTTATCACCACATGGTAGCTATCAGGGACTAGCTGACACATTATAAAAACCTAATGTAGGCCAATGCACACTGGAGTCCTTGCCAGCACCTGAATTGTTTGCCAGAACACTTTTGAGATAGACTGTTCTTGTGGTATTTGTATCACTGGCAAGGACCAGCAACAGAGGAAATCTGGAAAACATTTCTCGGGGAAAGAAAAAAAAATCTGTGAAGTGTTGTGGAGTCTAAGATGGTACTGAAACTCTGGTTCCTTATTCAAAAGGCTGTGGAGCTTGAGAGTCTTTTGGGGCCTCAGACCAGTATTTCAGACTTTCTGATTGGGTTAGAAATTACAATCACTTGGTCTTGGTCATTTATTTTCCCTGTAATTTTTTGGACCACTCCTCTCCCAAAGCCTGTGCTTAGGCATTGCTGTCCTTCTAACTGAGAAAACAGGAGAATTGTGCCTACTGAACTCAGCTGCTTGAAAACCAGGGGAAAAATATTTAGACTATTAATAAAAAATGTATTCTTCAATGCCGTGTGGCGCTGGCCTGTCCCGTCTCAGTGCTGTCCCCAAACTGCATGCAGCATACTGAGGTCTCCGGGGAGCATTTGCTATCCGATTAGGCAGTTGCATACTGGGATGACAACTTGACCATAAACCAAAATAGCCATAAAGGAAACAGAACCATCCCTCTGGAATAGATTTGTACTGCCATTCAAATCCATCTCTCACACAGAGCTAGTTGTGCAAAGTGCTATAACATGACTGCTAGAGCCCTGCAGTGGCAGAGAAAAAACTGTCTCTGCATGAACACATTTGGGACCTGTAGCACCCATTCACCAGAAAAACTGGATATTTCAAAATATTTTTGATGCTGTTGAATGGATGACAAAATATGGTTTGCCACTGCACCAGAAGTATTGAGACATCCTGACTGACTTCTGCCTGACATTTCTTACTGAGATGAATGTTTTTCAGCAGACCGAAGCCATAGCTGTTTTATAAAAGAACTGAACTGGAATGTTTCCACAGCAAAGGCCAGTTCGTCTTTTTTTGCAAGTCCCCAGGAGTTGTGGCAGACCTCTTGGGACCCTCTGTGTCCCCTGCATCCTTTGTGGGCAAGGATCTGAGTTGAATTTCCTCTTGACGTTGCTCTACTATTATTATCCCAGGCTTTTTCATTTTGGTGAAAAAATACTTGATTGATTTGAATTGCTTCTCTTACTTTTGGGAATATTTACATTTTCTCCCCTGCCTGGGCAAAGAGAAACTTGCCAAACATCTCAAGCAAATTTTGTGGGAATGCTAATGTAAAATCCCTTCAATCAATTGTGTAGAAATGAATGGATCTATCCTGTAAAACCCTGTGGTCAGATAACTTTCGATGAGAAATTTCAGCCTGGCACTCCTTCGAGTTGTGCTTGATAGATATATAATTTTCTTTCTTTAGTTTCTACTTGCTTCATTAAAAATTTACAGTAGAAAATGACATCTTTTGTAATAATCCAATGGACCACTGGGGAGTTAGTAAGACTGCGCCTTCACAAACACGCAAAGAACCAGGAATGGAAGGAATGTGTAATCAGACTGCTAATAATGCCATGTGGCAGAATACGAGGAGGAAAGAAGGAGGCAAATGTGCAGGACTCGAGAGCAGGAAGGTTCCAAGCAAGAATGGTGGTGCATCCAAACAGCAAATACATATATTTTACTAGAAGAGTGTCACATTCCATGCTGAGAATTCCCATCTCTTGATCCCATGGAGCACACGCATTTTGGCCGCAGGGTACCCAGTGCTTTAGAACGTTTTGCTGTCATCTCCACAAAAAGTGATCCCTGAAGTTTCCATCCTCTGTCCCAGGGCTGTGCAGCCACTTTTATAGCAGAGTTCATGAGAATTACTGGAGCAGACCCTCATTCCTCTATGTGGGGATGTACCCATGGCTCCTTGTACCCATTTTAGGACTTTATAATAACACTGTGATCACAACTGCGTTAGCCTGAGGCCAGTGTTTCTCACCATTGCAGGGAGGCTGCTTCACAGTCAGTCCTTCCTTCTTGTCTCAGATATCTGAATGGTCACCTTCACCTTCCGCTGTTCACTTCCACAAAGAATATCCCACCCCTTCAGATCTTCCAGCTGCTAGGAAGCCTCAATGGATCTGGGTTTCCCAGCTGGAGCAAGTCAATGCCTCTGACTGGTAGTAGAGCTGTACCTGTAAGGTAAGCAGAGAATGAAAAGGTGATATTTGGAGGAAGCAAGCTCCCTTTGGGAGGGAGCTGAGAGAGTCACCAGAATGGACCTGCCTCATTGTCCTTATTCTATAACATCTTCCTTTAAGATGTGAATTAAACAGTGGTGGAGGTAGGAGTTGGGCTCTTGGCTTCAAGGAGAGCTGTTTGTGCTACTGTGTCTTACCAGGACTAGGGGAAAAAGGAAAAGAAAAATAATTTAGTGTTCAGAAAACCCAGGAGGAAAACAGAAACTACCTGTGTCCTTAATGACTGACTGCAATTGCCACATGGGTCCCCTGCTGGGTGCTAAGTGAGCATGGAAATGCACACCACGGTCGCACTGAGTGGGAGCTGAGAAGCTGAGGAGTGCTGTGCTGACATGGCCCTTCCCCTGTGTGGCTGGAGGCATTTGACACCTAGTCGTTTTTGATCCAAGCAGATCACCTTTCTGGGAGCTTGCTTTGTCACCGGCTAATACAAGGAAATCTGGTACCAAGGTGTACGTCTGTCAGGCTGCGGACTGTGGAGGTGAATGGAAGAGCTGGTGCTCAGATGGAGGTGGAAGAGCTGCCTGTTTACAGATGAAGTGCTCTTAATGTGAGATTTTTGGAGATAGCTCTGCAGTGTTTCCTGTCACCTCATGACCTACTGCTTCCTTTTTCCTTGGGATTAGTTTAATCTGAACATCAGGGTTTGCACCTTCACCTCCCAGTCCACAGGGAGTGGGGAGAGGACCTGTGTCTCAGTAAAATGCTAGCAAGTGGCTGATACCATAAATCAGAGGGATTTTAGAATCTGATGACAAACCGAATTCTTGTCAGAAAAGAGCAGAGCTGACCCCTCCCAAACTGTCATCGAAGCCGGGTCATAAAAATCACAGCTGTCACCAAAGCATGCCGGGCCTCTGGGGGACATGCCATCCTGGGGACTCATCTGCTGCTCCCATGGCCAAATTCCAAGCCCTCAGGCACATTCCACTTGACATTTTGTCACATCTCTTGCTGGTGCATCTGTTCGGGGGTATTAACTCTTCCTAAATCACTTTATCCTTTTTTTTTTTTTCTCAGAAAAAACAAGACTACGGGAGTTGAAGAGGTCTGAGCAGTGGTCTGTGGCACAAAACAGAGTCCAAATGTTTAAAAATTGGCAGCATCTGGAGTAACTAATCCTGTAGGCAATGTTATTACAGCAACAACATCAGAAATATAACCTGTATTCACATAAACTTCAAAAAACAACTTTAGCTCACATTTGTACATACAAAACAACAAGAAATCTTCCCAGTTGTGCCCCTTTGAGCTTTGGCCACAGACAGATATCTGTCTCCAAAGGAGATGGGTGAGCATAAAGTCAGACCACGGTGACTGTGGCTGACCTGAGATGACTGTGCACTCTGCAGTGGCAAAGTGCAAAAGCAAAGACATTGAGGCACCTTTCTCAAACCATTTGATGGGGTCCAAGCTCTGAGATGCCTCTGTGTGCGTGAATGAAAGTTTCTCCATTTCACCTGTTCATGAGATGATAACCAAGCACAGGCAGTAAAATTTGCAGCCACAACTTGTGCAGCAGGGATAGCAGCAGAGAGGCTGTGATGTGCTCAAGGGTCACTGTTCCAGAATCACAAAATTTGAATGTGTGTGGGATAAAGGTCAGCTGGTTTCACCAAGGATGGGGAATGACAGCCATCTGGCCTAGGAGAATGTGGAGAGTATTTGCTGGACTTCTCATGTTACTAGTGACAAAACTTCTAAGAGTTTCTAAAAATAATATGTGCTAATTTCCTTACATGCAGTGTCCTGCATCCGGGATGAGATAGTTCAGTACCAACTCTTGTGCTGGACAAGAGTTAATAAATAACCTAAAGGTCAATGTTAATAAATAAATGAAGTAATAATAACAATGACAACAACAATAGCAACAACAGCAACAATAACAATAATAATAACAATAATAATGATAAATGAATAATAAAAGCTAATTAAAAAACCAACACCCAATTCCCCCCTCATCCCCAAAGCCTAGCTTGTCTCTTTAACAGCAAAACTGTGAAGTCCGCAGTGTTCAGTGTACATTGTATTCCTGCTATGCAGACAAAATAAAGTATGGTATTATGGATGAAGTAGAAAATTTGTAGTCTGTGGCATAGGAAGGCGTGAGACAGAAGTTACTTAAATAAAAGAACAAAGTTTTTTGAACTTCCTGAATCATACTCTTTTCACAAATCTTGTGAATCTGGGAAAATTTGAAAGTTTTGGAGGATTCACTTGCTCTGGGGGTTAGCAAAGTGTCCTTAAAGACTGACTGCATAGAGCCATGGGAAAATTTTGAAACTTGCAGATGCCCACTTAGTTTCCGGGATGAGAGACCACAGTTTGTAAGTCAAATGCCTCAGAGAAAGTCACATGCATTGAACTTCTCAGTAAAAAACTTACCTCCCTTTGCCCTCAGTGTGCTGCAAATGCCCTCAGTTCTGTATAACTCTCTAAATGAGCAAGAGCTGAAAGCAAATACAGTTGATCTGGAATTCCTCTAGCTCCCTGCAGATATCAGAAGGGTGTTTCTCTTTGGTGTTCTGCTGACCAGACATGTTCTAGTGTGCTTTCAGGCTTTTGGGGTAAGAAGCAACGTTTGTTTTCTTGCTTTGCTTTTCCCTGAGGGCTGAGAAACCACAGAAAGTAAAAGGCAGCTCTTTGAGTGGGAGCTGGTCTATGCTCCAAAGCAGTTCTGCTGCAGGTTCGTGGGGGTGATACCCTGTGCCAGTTTGTTCAGGGTCACAGTCCCTGGCTTACTTGAGGTGCAAATGGGGCTTCCCCAAGCTCACACTGGCATAGGCTTGGAGGTGGTTTCACCTTCTGCAGTGTAGGGTGCACTTTGTTTGCAGGGCTGCCTCTTGTGTTCAGAGAGGCTTCCCTGCTCCTGCTGGGATGTGGGCACAGGGCTTGTCAGAGGCTCCTGCCATGCCCTGTCTTTGGCTTTGTTCAGGCTTTGGTCTTGGAACTGAATGTGAAATGATGTAGACAATATGTGTACCACAAGTCAGTGACACACTGGAGGTCTCAGCAGACAGCCTGGTGGGCCCTTCTTCCCTGTCAATCTGTGAAAATACTCCCAAGAATAACATGAGAAGGTTTTGAACAACTACTGAAATAAAAGACTTCAAGGTCCACAGACCAGGTACATTTTACCAAAGACCTTAGAAGAAACTGGCTGAAGAGTGTCCTGAGCTGTTCCTCTTGCTATTTCATGGGTCCTGGAAGAGTGAGACAGTTCCAGATAGCTGGGAATAAAGCTCATCGTTGTTCCTGTGTTCAAGGGGATAAATGGGATTGCTCAAGAAAACAAAGGCGCATTAACCTGGCATCAATCCCAGCGAAAATTATACAAAGACACACGGGAGACATGGCTGGTAAGGAATTAAAGGATACTGATGCAATTAAATGCCATTGGTATCATAATATGGAGAGCAAATCCTGTTGGAAAAAATTAGGATGTCTTTTTAGACAGTGATTATGAAGTGACTGATAAAAGTATGTTTGCTGGCCAAAGCACTTGATTTTGTGTGATAACTTTCTGACGTAAGCTTCAGCTTGTACAAATGTCTACACTTGCTGGTGAAGAATCTTCCTCTGAAACTGTGGGGGTTTCTCTGTCTGTCTCTGTCTCTCTCTCACTTTTTAATGGGGGCTTGTTTTGTACAGGATTTTTACCATTTGGAGAATCAAAGCCATATGTTTCAGTTTTGGTGTATATTGAAATATTTCAGTTTGCTAAATGGAGGCAAAGCCTGACCATAGCTGTGTCTGAAATCCCATTCTTTGTGAGGAAACTATGAGGGCTCTCAGCGCCTACTTGAACAATTTCAAGTTTATTAATCTACAATGAAATCATTCCGACAGTGGATTTACTCAGCAGGCCTCTGGAGTTAGAACAGCAAATCTAAAGAAGGAATCAACAGCTTTGAAAGATCCAGGCCTCTGAAGCTGGAGCCTAAACCAATCTATACCAAATGGAAAGGGGAAAGGCAGCTTACCAGGCACTTTCCCCAGTAGCACCTTATCAGCCAAGCCTTCTACTGCGAAAGTCCCCTTCGAAAACAGCTGGTTCAGGCAACCAATGCAAATATGAGACTGGTTGCAATAGCACTCTGAGTTCTGAGAGCAGCGTGCAGTGCTCCTGAGGATTTATAGCATCCTCGTTGCTGGCACCACATCTCGGTACTGCCACAGGCAGCCTCCACCCCTGGCAGCACGAGCTGTGTGCTGGGTGGATTAGAGTCCAACAGTCCAACAGAGCACAGTGCCTTGACATCAGTGCTGTTACCCTTCCACCTTAGCCTGAAGTTTGGCCTCTAGGTTCCAAAAGAACTTGTTGATTTCAAGGGGGAAAATGAGAGCATAAAGGTCCTTGTTCCTCTTCATCCCTGTTCCTTTTCATCCCCATTCTCTCCTCCTCGTTGCCTCTGTGGCTTTCTCAGTCTTCTCCCTATCCCCAGCAACCCTAAATGGTTCCTCTATCCCAATTCCCTGAGGTTCCTCCTTCCCAGACTGTCCTCACCCTTTTTTTTCTCTTCCTTTGGTCCCTTTCCTTTTCCTTCCTGGCCGCCCACTGTCCCCAGCCTTTCTACCTCTGAGATTCTCAGCTGTGCCAGGTTTCCATGTTCCTCCTCCTTGCTCCTGCTAGCTGCTGAGTTTTAACCTTTTGAAAACAATCTCTTACTCTCCCATATCCTTTAACCTGTTGCATCTGGAAGCTTGTGGTGACACAGCTGCAGTGGCAGAACGGACCTCTAGTGAACTGCCCCCTCCCAGGGCTGCCGCTGTGGCCTCACAGCTCTTACTCTGCTCCTCAGCTGCCAGGTCAAAGGGTGGGCTTTTTCTTCTTTTTTGGGGGTAGTCATGGGGTTATTTTGAATGTTGCATCAATTGCCATTCATTGGTTATTCCTGAACTACTCTGATCCAAAAGGAAAGGAAATGAAATGCAACTGTGTTGATCCTGGGTTTTCTGCTTTTATCCTTCAAAAGGCATTTAAGAAGTCACACGCATGTGGCAGTGAAGAACCATCACAGAAAAGGATCGCATGTTGCATAGTAAATATTGACAGATATGCAGCAGATATCTGTCCCGCTCCTTTCTTTTGCTCTCTCTCTCTCTTCCTCTCTTCATTCTTCTATCTCAACAGCCAGCCCTGTTTCTGCTTTCTTCCATCTGGCAGCTCTCACAATAATCTCACCCACCTGTTAAATGAGAGAACGTCAAGTCAAATTTACAGCAGGGCCTGGAAACAGGATGCTACAGAAAAGTATTTTAATTAAAATACTCTAATTGAATGCATGCTTCCTTGTGAAAAGGGAGCCGCCAAGAAGGGCCTGATGTCACCACCTCTACCCCCATTTACCACAAAAAGAGAGCAATTGAAACCAGCACTCAAGGTGGAAAGAGGAAAGGGCATTTCCAGGGAGTTTTCCAGGGTCTCCCTTGCAAAACCGTTAGATGGGTCATGAGAGGCTTTTGCCTCTTCACCAGAATCAGAGGTGAAGATGGTACAACAGCAGCTGCTTCTGTCAGGAACTTTGCAGAGTAAGAAGCTGTCATGTGTGTGTAAGGATGGGGCAATATCTGTGTGAAACCTGAACTCTGGATAGAAATATGACAAATATAAATCCTGTCTGATAGGGAGATCACCATTGCACAAACTCCCCTGGGAACACTCTGCTCTGCTTTGCTAGGCAATCAAGTGGGATTTTAAGACCTGGTTTGCTGAAGTTGCTGGAATAGATGCAACTAGAGAGCAAAGGATTGATATGGAAAGGGAGATGGCAAGACACGTCAAGAGACGAATGTCTGGGGTTCCCACCCAGAGAGCCTGGGTAACCATACCTGGTGCAACTGCTCGGCAACTCCAGACAGAGCCCAGGGAGAGAGAAATAACAGGGTGGGTAGGTCCAAAGAGCCAAAGGTGGGAGGCAGGAGGAAGTATTTAGGGAGAAGAGGGAATTAGCAAGTGCCGTAGAACTGCGTCACTGCCATGTAACTCTAGCTCTTCTAAATACTATGCAAATCCATCAACACCATATACTTCCTGTAAGCATGAAACCTCTGACTTTTCTTTCCTTGTTAGACACTGGTTAACTGTTACGAAAAGCGAGTTACAGAGGATAAAATGCACAGTACATGCCTCTATCTAAAGGCACAGTGATACCAATAACAATTAGCGACATTCTGCAATATTTACAGGCTTTTCCATTAAGCTGCCCACAACACGTGGAGGGGAAGTTTGGCACCACCTCATTCCTGCACCTCCAGGCTGGTAAAGGTCATTTCCCGCAGGCCTCGGGTCACAGAGCAGAGAAGTTCCCGGCACCCTCAGGTGTTAGCCAGCCCTCCTTCCTTGACAACAGAGAATCCTTTCATAAAACACATTTATTTTACATTTTGATATTTAAATGCTTCATTGGCCTATTTAGAAGTTGGAAAATCTTACATCCCCTCTTGAGAAATCTGGCAGGCACGTTTGGCTCATGCTGGGAAAGCAAAACCATTGGCAAACCCTCCAGCCTTTGCTAAGATTTAAAAAGGACAGTCTTAAGTGTTAAAGGCATTTTGAAAAGGCATTCCCTTAGGGAATGCTGGGGACTCAAAAAATGAGGACCTAGGGAAGAGCACATTTTTTTTACACAGGAAACTCTGGGGTGCAAGGATGACTTCCAAGACAAAAAGTGCAGCTCCCCAAAACCGTAGACAGGTCAGGGGTCTAGGCTAATGGAGAATAGAGAAGCCAAGACTTTTGCCCTAAGCTTGAGTCTCACCTACATACTCAGCAGCAGCTCTGAGAAAGTGCTGTTGAGTGCAGTAACAGTTTGCACACCAGGAGCAGCATTTGCCTATACTCCAGCAACTCACTTCACCAAATGTGCTCTGGAAGCTGCTCGAGCACTGCTTTGGTGATGAGGAGCAGAGCTGGTGGACCAGGAGTGCAGGGTCAGCACTACAGATGTGGGTAGGCTGAGAGTAGGGACAGTGTCTGGAGAGAAGCTCCTCAGATGACTTGGAAAAGAACTACTGACAGAAGAGATGACTCTGCCAGGAGAGCTCAAAATTGATATTTTTATACACATAACACCTTCTGCAACCCAAGATAATGGCAATGTCCTGTAGATGCTTAACACATGTTTTAAAGGAACACCTAGTGAAAATGTTCACTGGCTGAAGAACAATTCTAGTCTTAAACTAGCACATGAAAATGGAGAAAACCTCTTGAGAAACTGAAGGTTTTTGTAACAGCATTGCTTTATATCTGTATGAACCACAGTGTGGTACAAAAGGTATTAAATGAGTTTGGAAGTAGGGTTCAGATCCTCAGCTGATGAAACATTTCTCTAATTTGCAAAACTTGCATTTTGTTTCCTGCTAAGAAATCGCAGGAGTTTGCAGGCGTACAATGAAATATTAAGATTCGGCCTAAAATCCTTTATGTAACCTATATCATCACGAGTGTTCAGCTATTTACCTAATTTGGACCATATGAACCTCATGAGTCATTTTCAAGCAGTCAGAAGGCAACAGCTTAGGGGCAAGAGACAGCAAAATATAGCTGGTGCCATTCTACAAGCCTTGCACACTATGCTCAGAGTGCCAGGAATATCCTCTCCTGCCCAGTTGTTATCAGGCTGTTAAGCTGATATATAAAAGAGTGAGAAGTGTTGTCACTTGCAGCTGGGATCAACAAGGCTGATTGAGCTCCAGAGCAGTGGCTATAAGTAGGAGAGTCAGTGTCATTTTAAAAGAAGTTTTAAAAGTGGAATAGAAGACAGAAAAGGAACAAATAAACAGGGCTTCAGAGGGAGTAAGACTGAAAGGAAATTCTCTGCAATCATTTAGGCTTTCCCGAATACTCGTGATAGAGAAGGGGTAAATGTGAGCAGTCGCAGAGACTGTGTAAGACCCTGTTGCTGTTCCAATGAAGGAAACACTCACCTGGGTTCAAGTAGTGCCCAGCTGAGGAACTGTCTGCAAGCGCAGGTGAGACAGGTCGATGGGTGGTTGTTTTGGGTCTCCTGGTCAAGCTTAGCCCTGTCCTGCAGCTCACCTAGAGAAGTGAGGGCTTTTCTAGGTGTTCATTAGAGACAACCTTGCCAACATGCAGGGAGGGTATCTGGCTGCCTTCTTGTGGCTTTTGGCAGCCTCAGTAATTGCAGACAGCGTCTGAGAAAGAAGTGGCAACTGAGCTCGCCATTCACTTTTCGAAGCTGTCACTGGGTTGGATGTGGCGCCAAGCTGTGTGGCCAGAGCCCTGTGTGGGTGTGAGAAGCTGGCCCTGTCTTTGTCAGCCTCCATCTGCTCTCTGGGGACATGGTTCCAGCTTCTAAAGCTGCCAGGCTAGTGTGCCTCGCTGCTACACTGAGTGCTTCTAAGGAAAATGTTAATCACAGGCATTAGTTACAAAGAAAAGACTGTGAAGCCCAAACCACTCAGGTTTGTAGCATTGCTACTGGCACACTCCCAAGCTTGAAGCACGTCTCAGCCACTACCGTGAGATAAATGAGTGTAATACTTCTGTTGAGGGAGAGTTGCATCTTTGCAAATATTAAGGTTTTAATGGAAGAACCCATCTAGTGGGAGTGCATCTCTGGGGACACCACGTTGTCAAATATGGAGTGGAAGCCAGGGATAAGGGTGCTCTAAAAGACTCTGGAGAGGCCCTGTAAGTCACCCATGTTGTGACACCATCAAAGGGCTCATTTGAAGATATCAATCACTGCTAGAAGATATCGAAGTGCTTGAACACTTTGGGGTGCTTGAGGTCTAGAGAGGGGACAAGCACTTCCCATTGCTTAGCAGTTGCTTATCCTTCTCCCCGGAAGTGGGTGCAAGCTCCAGAGGAACGTGCTGGACCCATCATTCCTACCCTGCAGCTGTAACCACCCATGCCTCTGCCTGTCCAGGAACCTATCCTGCAGGGATTAGTTTTGGAAACCTGATAAGGTAAGGAAGAATCCCAGGTGTTGTTCAGAGGAAATGTTTGACTCTTTCCCTAGCAAAAGAGACACAGTGTACTGGAATTTTTGTCACACATTGTAAGTTTCCAGGTTTCTTTGGTGACCAGCTGTCTAGAGCCAAGCTGTGTTGATGTTTCAGGGAACATCTTCAGTTTTTCTTGTGCTTTTGAAAGGTGATGAAGAGCTGGGTGCTCTCCATCCCATCGATGCCCTCAATGATCTCTTTTCTGAGTTGCTTGTGTGCTCTGTCAAGTTCCTTGCTCCTTGACAAGGGTGACTGAGAGCAGGGAAACAGCCCCAAGCCCTCCAAGGCTCTTCTCTCACCTTTCTCACAGTTTTCCTCAATGCTGTGCACCCGTCCTCTCCTCTGCAGCTCTTTGCCGCTCACATCCTCATTCTGGACCATTCTCTTCTTGCACCATGCTTCTCTGTGCTCCATCAAACTCACCCATGCCACTGCATTGGTTTTGGCCTCTTCCCTCCTGTACCCTGGACCCTCTTGTGTGTCTCCAAGCTGTGACCTTAGCTAAATACAGCTCCCTGTGTTGCCCTCACTCCCTGCCCCTACTCCTCAGGCTCCTCCTAATTCCCTGCCTGGATTTTTAAGAAGTTGTCCCTTCCCTCTGCCTTTCAAGGCTCATTCTCGTCTAGTTCCAAATGACCTGCTGTCTCTTAGAGGCTTTCATTGCCATGAGCACCCAGCTGATGCCAAGCTATTGACATCTTGGCTGAGGACTGGCTCAGTCTGATAGCAAATGTTAGAAGATGGAGCTGTTTTAGTTACTGTTAATTTGTGTCAGCAGATCCTGAGGGAAAAGTATCAATATTGGATAACTCAAGACTCATGGGACATGAGACTCGTGGGACTTTCTTGCTCTTTTCTTGGGCTCCCTGCTTTCTCCTGAAGGCTGCTCAACCTTTCCCCTCTCCTCAATGACTTTTGCTTTTCTTTTTCCTTACCACTATTTTCTCCCTGGTGTTCAGATTATAATGAGGAGTAAATTAACTAAATTGAAAACAAAAGAAAAATAATGAGTCTCAAAAAACACTCTCAAGACAATGTCCACTTACAATTACAGAAAAACCTGATCTTGAGCTGTGTGACTCTTGGAGAAAGACAAAAAACAAAACTGCATATTAAACTGCAAACAGGGTGGAGGGGGAAGAAAAAGGAAAATGCATGACAAATCCACATGAAGTGTCCCAGACAGCTTTTGTCTGCACAGAAATGGTTTTATGGGATTCTCTGCAGAAAAAGGAACAAAAAAATTAAGGAGTTGGGTTCAAAAGATCAAGTTGCATTTTCATTGATCTCAGACTTGTAAGAGCTGCCTCATCAATCACAGTTGCTTAAAAATTCCTATTAATGGCCTCAAGTGCTGGGGCTGCCCATATGGTTCATCTTTGTAGCATTTGGGCAACTCCTTGGGAGCAGTATGAGATCTGTCAGTGTCAGAGCCAGACACTCTGCGCTCATCCCTGCATTCCCACAAGTGGTGTAAGGAGAATAACTATCACTACAAGCCTGAGGAGCTCCATCTGATCCAGGACACAAGTAGGAACAGAGGACGAGAAAAGAATAAACCCCAGATTATCTGGCTTTCAAATACTGGAGAACTGCAGACCTGGGTGAAAGTCCCAGTGTGTAGTCCAGGGGGTGTACGGGACAGCTTCAAGCCAAGGTGCTGCATGGCACTGCCCGGGAGTGAACACTTGTTTGCTCTCGAGGAGCTGAGAAGAACATGGTTGGTGGAGGCTTTCAGACTGGAAAAGAAAATTCAGAGGAGTTTCTCCCATCATAATTCTGAATGATGTGATTAACTCTAGGGTAGGCTAGAAGTCCTGTCAGGTACAGCTGGAGCTTGTCTTGTCCTGGGCAGCAAAATGAGCGTGGTGTTTGGGCACTGAATGGAGAGGTTCAGAGCTCTGCAGGAGCTGTGCTCCTCACTGCTGCCTCCTGCCCTTGGGCACCTTGCGTGCTTTGGATAGCAGCCTTGCCTTTGGCATTGGACATCCATAATAGTATGGATAGAATATTGGGAATGTTCGTGATGATGAGTACATTTCCCCAACTTCAGAGGACTATCCCATCTAGCCAAACTGACTTCACACCCTTCATGCTGTCTCCTTTGGAGACAACTCAGATCCAGAGCTGAAATTCAACAAATCTGTCCCTGTAATGGGTACAATTTTTATTTTGTAGTAAGTTCTTCTTTCTTGCACTGGAGAATTGTCATGAGGACACATTTTTGAACTGAATCTTCAACTCAAGTCCACATTGGACTTAAGTAACAACAAAATAGCTCAGAAAGGTACACTGAAAATAACTGTGCCTGACTTTGGTAAGAGTTAAACCATTCACTTTGCCACTGTTGTCCCAGAAGCTGAATTGTGTTTTCAGAGGCATGGAACACCTCTCCTGAGAGGAAAGGTTGAGAGAGTCGGAGCTGTTGATCCTAGAGAAGGCTCTAGGGAGACCTTATAGCAGCCTTCCAGTGCCTAAAGGGGGCCCACAAAAAAGGTGGAGACAGACCTTTTAGTAGGGTCTGTTGCGATATGAAAAGGGGTAGTGGTTTTAAACTAAAAGAGAGTAGATATGGACTAGATATATGGCAGATCTGCTGTTTGGGGTTTTTTTAAATGAGGGTGGTGAAACACTAGAAGAGGTTGCCCAGAGAAGTGGTGGATGCCCCATCCCTGGAAATATTCAAGGTCAGGTCTGACAGGTTTCTGAGCACTCTGGTCTAGTTGAAGATATGCCTGCTTATCACAGGAGAGTTGGACTAGATAACCCTTAAAGGTCCCTTCCAACTCAAACCCCTCTGATTCTATGATAGGTATAGTTAGACTGTTTTTGGAGTCTGAAATAAACACCAGGCACCAGCAGATTTTTGCTTTCCCAGAGAAGTTCTAATGTAAGGCATGACTGCTTAAATATTTGTTCACTACTCTTATTGGAGTGGAATAAAGCTGCATTGGGCAAAATTCAGATTGGAGGTCAGGAGGAAATTCTTCACTGAGAAGGTGGTCAGTCACTAGAAGAGGCTCCCTAGGGAAGTGATCACAGTACCAAGCCTCTAGAAGGAGCATCTGGACAATGCTCTCAGTCATACTGTTTAGTTCTTGGTTTTCCTGAGAGGAGCAGGCTGTTGGAATTGATGATCTTTATCAGCCCCTTCCAAGTGTAGCTAGTCTACACTTCTGAGTTATGGCAGAGCAAGTAGGAGCCATCAACACTGCCAGGAGGTCCTTTGAGTTTGCAGGGTCTTGCTGCAGAGAAATCTGCAAGGGGAGAAGAATACTCCCAATCCCTACTGCCCTTGTGCTCTTGATTTACTCCCAAAGGAGTTACAGTTTATTAAAAAAGGTAAATACTTGTAGCTAAATGAGGCCAATAGAGTGTCAGAGAGTGATCACATCTTTTTCATGTGGGCTGAGAGTCACACGGGAGGCAAAGCTTAGCTCCTGCTCATGCCATGCCAGGGCTGAACAAAGCAGCAACTCCTGAGGTCTGAGCACAGACAGAACGAGTAATGCTGTGAGAGAAATAATTTGTCCCAGAAGCAGCAGAGCTGACATGCCAGCAGTGTCAACCCCTGCTCTTTAGAGAGCCAGCCTGCTGCAGGGAAGTGCTCCCAAGCAGGATTAAAGTTAAACTTGTTGGACTGAGGTCTGCCACGTCTCAGGGACCAGCACACTCATCTTTTGTATGCCCATGCACACATGGACACACAATTCCATTACAATCAAGCTGTTTACAATGCTGAATTTCAGTGCACATCCACTATTTCACACATTTTCACCTAGTCTCAAATGCTTATGCCTCAAATTTTTGAAGGACAAAAACAGCTGCCTGCCTTTTCTGGATGTCTTTTTCTTGCTACTTCTACAAAGTTTCTCTCTTTGTAGCTTCAAATAAGCCTCTGATTATTTCCACTTGGCCAGTTTGATCCTGCGTTGTGCTCACAGGAGCAAGAGCACTTTTTCTGGTGGCTGCCTCAGGATCCCGGCAAGATGCCATAGTCTGTGAGATGAGAAATGGTGACCTCATGGACAGGGGAAGGGAAAAGAGGAGGCAAGACTGAATTTTTGGTTTTCTACATTTAAATCCCATCAGGCTTTGTGTTTTCATTTCAAATTCTTTCCAAAATACTGTATCTATTTTCCGCCAAGATACTATGACTGAAATGACTTTATGCTTCCCCTCCAATGATTTTTTTTTTAAATCAAAAGAAGTTATTTGTTTTCTAAAGGATTTAAAACTTATTCAATAAAAAGTACCCAGAAATAAAGAAAAAAAAGGAGAATAATCAAGTGCTGTAGACATCAGCAAGCCACCAAAGAGTTAAAGTTCCTTACATGTGGCCAAGTTAAATAAGACCTAGAGGGACACATGGTTCTCCCCCCAGCACCCCCTGAACTCTGGGGTGTGGGCTTGTGAAATGCCTGGGAGGCAAAGTTGGCCCCCATTGTGTCTTGTTTAATTTGGCTGCTTGAAGTACTCACTTTTTTTTTTTTTGTAATTTGGCTTTTCCTGCAGCTCTCACACCTTCCTTCAAGATAAATGTCCCTTACAATTTCAACATGCCTTTCTGCAGCCCTCCATTCCATATTGTTTGAGCCTCTTTTTCTCTGTGCACCTACACGTGGCGGCTGGCGCAGGGCTGTGTTTATCTGCACACAGGGTCAAACCGAGCTGAAGAGCACCGTTGGCACAAGTGCTGTGTTTCCAGGGTGCACTTCTCAGCTCCACAATCTCATAAGGAGCCAGGAATCTCATCCAGGAGATTTCTTCTGGCCAGCAGCAGGACTGCTCTGGAGCAGCACACGATGGTGACGTTCTCCTGCCTGCACGTTGCAGCCTCAGCCGGAAATTCTTCCACCACCACCTTGCCATGGGTCGGTGATAAAATACTGAGCTTGGTCCCACTAAGCCTGCGTGTCTGGGTGATGTTGCAACAGCGACGGGAGAAATACAGCTCAGACTTGACACCTGTGCTTGGTGGTGTCAGCCATCACACAGCACACTCTTCCCCCCGTCTGACTTAAAGTATAAATGGAGCTACATTACCTTTAATACAGTGACAGATTGGCAAAGATGGGGACTTTGTCATCGCTCCTGCCAGTGATTACAGTTTTGCAATAAATGCAGCAGAGACTGGCACACATGGCTGAGGGCAAGTCCTTTGTTCAGTTTACTATCTGCAAAATGGGGATACAATGCCTTGACCAGCAAGGGAGCTACAGGGATTTCACTGTTATTCTCTAACTGCTTTGGCCATGGAAAGCTGAAGATAAATTTTGAAGCGCTGTCCCAAAGAGGAGGTTACCGAGGGTTTTTTTCTGATTACACAGAGCAAAAAAAGATGTTTAAAAATCAATCAACATAAAATAGAATTTTATAAAAATATTGAAATTTTATTTTGTTGCTATATGCGAGTCTGTATTTAGACATAAATGCCCAAAAAGTTTGCTGAAAAGCAGCCAGCTCCTTCTCACACTGAAGGAGATGAGTTTCCACTTGCTGCATTAGAAATGTGTTCACCCTAAAGTATGTACCTGTCTGAAAAGGCAAAGCCCCAAGTGGGTGAAGGAAATGCAGGAATGGTAGAAATTCCAGCTGCTGAGACCTGACACCTTTGGGAACACATCCACTCGTGTCACTGCAGGCTCTCTTTCAGGGGCTGCTGGATCAGGAAACCTTGTCCATGTCTCAGGACAATCTTGAGGACAGAACTTCCATTTTACACTGTACATTACCAAAATATTCCTGGGAAAAAGGTTTCGTCTGCAATGACTCTTTGGGACTGAACATCAGCAGCCAATAACATTTTTCTTTCCATTATTGCTGTGAAATGAAAAAAAAAAAAAAATACTCCAGAAGGAAATCTGAAAAAGTGCGGTGAGAAACCAGTGAAACCAGGAAATGGAAATGGATGGCTGGACACTTTGGGATTACTATAGGCAGCTCTGGTTCAGTGAGATTTGCTGGGTTGCTGCTTTGTTGGCCTGGGAGATACATTAGAGGATGTTATTTAGAAATCATAAATAATCTCGTTATATTGCAGCTGCCAGCATTCTGGGAAACATGGGTAAAAGCGGTGGAGAACAAAGTTAAAGAACCCCCCGGTGGCACAATTGTGGCAACAGATGAAGGGAGAAAAAAACATAGATATTATGGATGGATGAACACAGAGAATTTTTTAGGTTTGGATTCAAGCTCAATGGAAATTGAGCTTGCCTGCTTGCCTTGTAGGGGCGACTCATAGATGCCGTAGGTCACTCCTGTTGTAGAACTGTTGGTCTTAGAAATGAAAAATAGCATTAGCACTGGGCATCCAGTCCACAGCCCACCCAGGACTGACTGGCCCCGTAGGACTTCCCCAAGCTTTACAGCTGCAACTCTCTTCCACAGCTAAATTCAGCTTGAAAAGCCACTTTATCTGGTATTCCCCTTGCATTTCCCTTCTCTTGTTCTATCTTCTCTTCACAGCTTGTATAAGACGAAAAGAAAATCACAGCTGAAACTTGGTGCCAAGGGATGCCCTGGATATGGGTCACATGGATTTGGATGAGGCTGTGACTGCATTTCTTATAAACATCTCATTGGTGCCAATACAGTGAACATGGAATAGTCTACCAGCTTAGACCTGAAAGAGATGGACATCAAAGGATCCCTTTACATCGGGTGTCATGGCACACACAGACACTCACAAGGTGAATATGGCCTGAACATTAGAAAAGAGAAGCCAAAGAACTAAGGCTATATGACAGCTAAGCCTTGCTCCACCTCTCTGCCTCTTTCACTTTGTACTATTTATAAGCCTGAGTTGACAGCTTGAACTGTGGTCGTGTTAGGCAGATATTTCCAGCCTTACATTTCTCTTACGCATTGCAGAACCTCCTCACCATGTTTCATATGGTGGAAAACACAGATTCCAGAATTATTTAGTTCCTCGGTTTGGGTTTTTGCATGAATAGACCTGAGGCAGGCGTCAGGGTCTTAATTTTTTTTTTTGACAGAAACCAAGTATGATAAATCAAGAATGACTATTGAAAAGATTTTTATCTCCACAAGTTCTTTGGATCAGATTGTTTCCTTCCCAGATCACAGCAGTGATGGAAAAATTTTTCCAAGTTGCAGGGGCAGACAGCTGAGACAACTCCTAACATTTCATGGTGTTTGTGTGACCCTAAATAAAGAAAGAACAATTAGGCCTTGCCTAAAACTATTTATGTTGGTGTAGCACACAGTTTCATGTGCTTTCAATTGTGTTTAATGATTAGTTGCGATAAATAGTACCTAAAATAGTGTATACAGTGTAAAAAACAAATTTAATACAGCACATTATACATCAAAGAGGTGAATGTGTTTCCTTTCAAAGGTTCATTTTTTGGTTGATTGGATTTTTATCTGTGTGGTCAGAAGCCAGAGCATCTCAAGCTCCTTTGGAGAAATTCAAATTATCCATTCAAGAAGGAAAGCAGCCTATTATTCATTATCCAAAAGTAACCGAGCTATTCACAGAACATCTTTTCAGACACTATGCTGTCCCTTTTGCAATGTGACCATGGCCAATTCTTTCTTGTTTTGGATGCACGCACTTTATATTTCTTTTTTTTTTTTACACAGGTTTCTTCATGTTAGATCAGCCTTCTTTTACATGATCTTTACTCTTTTTTCCTTTCTTTTCCTCAATTCACCAAATTTTTGTGTTGGTTTCCTCTGGTCTTCTGTAAAACTTGACTTTGTAACGTTCACAGTGTTAGGAGTTGGAGTATTTTATGGATAATACTACAGCTGTAGGAACTCATGTAAAAAAGTGCAATACTATATAGAAGTGGAAGTGATTTTTATTTAGTTTTCTAAAAAATGTGACACTGCCAACTCACACATGGAACTCACAAGCTCTAAAATGCATGTCTCCAAGTATTCTGGAGTGATTGCCATTGAACCTTCTTCATCTTCTGACTTTCTTTTCACTGGTGATAATGTACTGGCATTTGGACAGATCTATATGTTTCAGGAGTCACAGGTATTGAGCTTTAACCTTTGAATCTTGGTTAATTATCCACTGTAAATCTTGGGTGACATTGCTGCACTTTTCTTCTCCTTCCCGATTTTGCGTCCCTTGCCAACAAATCTCGACTTCTTGTTGGGGTTACGGTAAGCAAAAAGCCACAGCAGTATGCTGCAGTCTCACTGCCACTCTCCCATTGCTGCTTGCAGGGTTTGTGCTGGTGAGGCACCCGTGCTGTGATTTTGGTGAAAGCAACACATTTCTCAAGGCTTGCCAGTTTCACAGCCATTTATCATGTCCCTGGCTATCAGCACAGGCCATCCTTGGCACTCTTGCTCTCTTGTTCCTCTAGCACTTTTACACACCCCTCCGCATCCATGCTTCCTTCTAACTAATCTTCATATTTCTGTAGACGGAATTTTTACATGGCAACACAATATAAACCACGGAATACAGTGCTGGCCCTGGCTTGGATGGCTGGCAGGACAAATCCATTTTATGCAGGGTTAATTGTACTGTAACTTGTTCCAGCTTTACTGAGAGAGACAGATGCAGGTGATTACATCATGTCTCCAATCACTAAACCACATTACCTATTTAATAGAGCTCAGTGACTGCAGTTTTCCTTTGTGCCTGTTCCTGGGTTGGTTACACCAACTTAATGCAGTTGTATTCACACAATTACCTGACTGCACACTGAGGGAAATGTTATAAACCACCTCAGGTAGAACAGGAACCCAAGGCCTGCAACAACCTGGGCACCCCTGATTCTTACAAAGGAAACACTGGGAAGACTGTGGGTGTTGCAGCATGTGTCCAGGGCTGCCATCAGTGCAGTCTGGAGGGAGAAGTCCCAGCCAGAGGCACCTTCACTGACTATGGGAGTAAAGCTCCAGGTTTATTAACAGCCGAACCAGCTTCTCGATTGAAGCAGCACCACCCTCCCCATCATCCTAAGAGAAGGGCTGATGGCCTCTGCTGGCAGTGCCACTTGGGCCAGCTCTGTGTCTCTGCTGTGCAGCTGCAACCAAGTCAGTGCAGATGGAAAACAGTGCCGTGAGATCTGCACAGTGCTGGATGCTCAAGTGCAGAACTGGACAAACAGAGCCTAGGACTGCTCCTGGAAGCATCTGAGGGTAGCCCACAGAAGTCACCCTATCTCAGCAGAGAAGGGCATTATCCAGCTGAATGTCAGAGCTTCCAAAATGCTCAACAAATTCAGAACATAACTGGAATAAGAACAGCATCTGTAGGAACTTCAATCAGTGTAAAATTACAGGCTCCTAATCCTTCTCCCCCACAGCACGCAATGAGTTCCACATTGAGTCAGAAAAATAGCCAAGCTTGGGGCTCCAGAGATGGGCTATTGCACAGCTATCGCCAGTTTATCACTCCTCCCTTGATCAGCTGGTGCTGACCACTGTCCAGCACAGAAGCCATGCTCCCCAATGTGCTCTCTGAACACAACAGTGCTCAGCCACAGAAACTGCTCTTTTCCAGCCTAACCCTCTGTTCAGACAGCCTAGAATTGTTGGAGGTCTTTATTGTAGAAGGGAGCTGGTATTTGAAGAGGTGTGCTCCTTACACTGCTCCCTTAATTTGTGGCCACGTTCCACCTCTGGGGTGATAAGCAACAGTTACTGACATGGAGAAGTAACCCTTGAAGGGAGTTATGTGGATTTTAGTTGTATTCCATACAGTTCCCTAGATAGCAATTACAGACAAATTATAAGAAGCAGTCAGAAAACCGAGTGAGCCACTTTTCCAGAAGAAGTTTTGTGGGTCAGCATCAGAAGCCCCTCCCAGCTGACCCACAGAGAAGCTCTCAGAAATGATCCCATCTGTGGATGCAAAATGCTGGGCTACAGACTTGGCCAAAAAGTCTGCTCCTGCAGTCTGTCTCTCTATAGAGGAAGAAGTGCTGAAGGAGTCAGATGTCCCCTGGACAGGAACTGGCTTATTTATAGCAAATTGTCCCTTGGCCACACCAGCACCCTCCTCATGAAGTCCTGTCATTGCTTTTATAGCTACATTTCTACTACATCTGTAGCATGCAATGGGCATACTCAGGCATTCCTCTACACAGCTCTTGGCTGCATTTTCATGTTGCTGTTTCATTTAGAACAACGCCCAACAAGCACCATCCACCAAAACTGATCTGCTAGTGCTGACCTCACGTGGGATGTGTGCTCTGGGTCGATGCACCTATTTGAGTTGAGGGAAAAAATAATCTGAACACTTTCATAATTTTTCAAATGGCAGATGCTATCTTTCAGCCCTCAACCACCTCAGTAAAACTTCACCCAGTATGCAATAAATGAGGGACTTCGGCAGATCATCTTCTGCAATTTTTGCTGTAATATATTGTAAGGCCCCAAAACCATAAAACACTTCCCAAAGCATTAACTTGGCCCATTCAACTCAGCAAACTCTAAGCCTGCTGAATTTTAAGTTACTCAAAATTCCCGTAAGAGAGAATTAGAGGAAGAAAGAGAGAAAGACATAAAAGATACAGAAAAGTACAAACATAGCTTCCACTCCTGGTTCCTGCAGTGTTCAGCTGATAGAAAGTACAGGAGGAGGTAGGGTCAAGACATGTCCTTGCTGCATGTCCTGAGTTAAAAACCTGTTGGCTTTCCTGGGCCCTTCCCCCAGCTGGGATTTCTGGTCATTTTAGGAGCTGGATTAGGGGCTTCAGAGATGAGTGCATTGCGTCTGGTGTGCCAGGGATCAGCAGCCACTGCTGGGCCGGGATACAGGCTCTAGGAATAGAGTGTGCAGGGCAGGGCATCGCCTCACCAGGGCAAGGCCCGACCTGCCCTTTCCGCTCACCCGAAGTGTTTCAAACCAGCAATACTTCCAGCCTCTCACATAATTCAGAGAATGTCACAGGCTGTGCAACTTAGTTTGTGTTTATTTTGTGCCCTGAACATTTTGCTTTAGCACATAGTGTTTACATTACCTCCGGGAACACAATGTTGCGCTGGATTGCAGCGTCCTGGTATTGCTGAGCTGCACTGACTGTGGTAATATTTATGTCCTGTGCCTGTCAGTGTGCTGAGGAACGAAGCTAAATAAATACTGTAAAGCTTGCGAACCCACCCTGATTATTTTTGTGCCATTCTTTTCATTTCTGTAACAAGTTGTTAGGTTTGCACTTGGAACAGGCTGTACTGTCAGATGAGGGGATCTCCTGTCATGGAGATTTTCACTACTCTTCCTATGATTTGGATTGGGCTTTTAAAAAGAGAGCTTCTACAAAGAAGTACATGATGTTTGACCTTTTAAATTTGCAGCATTGAACTGGGAGAGACAGAGTCTTCTCTTCTCCCAGACTGGAAACCAGAGGCCTGCATGGGCTAAGGCCAAATGGGCCAGCCCAGGAATGGTGAAGTTGAGACCCCCTGGTTTCTGCAGCTCTGAGTAGATCCTCTGTTGTCTAATAACATCCATATGCCAAATGAGACTTGTGGCTGGGGGCTTGCATGCAGGACACCTGTTCCTTGTGTAGCTTCTTTGAGCGAGATGTTACATGGTGGCCTTCCCTGCACTGGGAAAATTAATAGGTCCCTGCCTTCCTCCACTGTCTCTTCTAAAGAAACATGTGAGAACTTCCACCCCAAAGCTGCTTAAAGCTGGCCAAAGCATTCAAATGTTCGTGGTAAAGCAGAGAAGGAAGGAAGGGGAGAGGAGCCACAGCACTGCTGCCTCTGCCACCCACACACACATGCTTTGCAAATGAGCCATCAAAGGGCTCCTGGATGAGAGTGGGACTATGCCAGGAGGGCTCTCAAGCCCTGTGGTTAGGGCAGTCACCCAAGGAAAGGGAGTCTGCTAGGGGTGGCTGCTGTGTGTTCTGCAACCCAGCCTGCCCACCAGGCCAGCTGGACCTTGGTGGATCTCCCACTGATCCTGGTGCTTCTCTGCCGTTGTCTGTTGCCATCACCTCTCTGGGAAGCCCCAGTAGAAAGTGGCAAATGGCTCAGGGCCTTGTGCCCGTACGAGGGTGGCAGGGGGAGAAGAGCCACTGCTGTACAGGAGATTCCTGTCACACCTGGGTCCACTTCAAATTCAAGGCTCACCTCGTCTTTCTGGGGTGCTGTCAAAGCCTGAAGCAGGTTGTCTGCTCAGGGGCGTGTTACCCTTGTGCACCTAAATGAACACTAAATAAATAATTTTAACGAGTTTGTCCTGTTATTTCTGATACTGCACTCCAAACACTGCTCTGCTTTCAGTTTGCACAGTGACTGCCAAGGAAAAGTATAATATTTTTTGTCCATTTCAGTATGAGCTTGTTTTTAATCCTCATAAACTGCCACTGTAACTTTAACACCGAGTACTATTTGTGTACTTACAACACTACATCTTGGAACAGGGAAGACTCAGATTTTTTTATATTTTTTTCAGTTTTGATGCTGACTATTCTGACCCTGCAGCAACAAAGCGCTAGGGAATAACTACTATCTAGCTGACTAAGCTCTCTTATTTTATATATGTGCCCCATAAGAGTTAAATAAATATGTCTATAAATATGGTCCATGAATGCTCACACTGGGGTCAATATGCTTCATACCGAAAGCAACTTCAATTCATACCAGTACAGTAAGATTTTCTGAAGAATATCGTTGGATCAGGGACAAAGTACTCAAAAACTTGAAGGATCACACTGCTGAAGAGTCTGGGTGACCATTCCAAAGCTCTTACCTAAGGATTCCTACTAAAATGCATGGAAACTGAGATAACAGTTCTTCACACTAATATCGAAGGTTGTGCCCTACATACGTCTTGCTTTTTTGGGCAACTGTTTCCAGTGATAATTTTTATTAATGTTTTTTTGTTTAATCCAGATTAGAAACCTATATTTTGATACAGAGAATGATTTTGATTTTGCTGAGTCTCTTCTTCTAGCTGAAATATAGACACACTCACAAAGAATTAGATCGATGGAATAAGAAAGAGCAATCTAATGCAAAGAGCCAGCAGAAGGAAATACTGGTTCACACAACATACTATTAACCTGTAGAAATTGTTGCCATAAATGGAATTAAACCCGAAAGCAAACATCAAAGCACAGATTGAAGGGCATTTCTGAAAGATTTTGGAAGGATTTTAGAAAGGCTCTAAAATTCCCTGTTTCAAGGTTAAACCAGTAATTCATTATTAGGGGCAAACGAAAGACAACAAGGTGAAGGACAAGTTGTCCCCATCCATAATCCCCCCTACCCTTTTCAGCAGCACCCATGGCTAGACAGAGTAAAAGCCAGAATACAGTCAGACAGACTAGGCACAGAACTGGGAATGGCATTAGTATATTTACCTTCCCTTGTAAAAACAAAAATTAAGAAATGCTTGCAGAATTGATTTTTTCAGGTCTTTCTACCTTCAGTTCAGGGGGGAAAAAAAGTTTATTGACACAAGGAAAGCTGTAAACTCTCCAGCCATAACTTTCAGCAAGGTTTGGAGGACTTCAGCTTCCCCACAGCTTTCAGTTTTAATGTCTCAATCTCATATTAGAAATACAGTGCAACTAAAAAACTGACACATACCCCCAAATTATTTTAAAACATTATTTAAAAATGAGAAAGAAATTATATTGCTATTTTTAAGTGTTGTTGACTGTACTAAAGGTGAAAAATTATTCTGAAGAGCTTCTACAATAATCAAAGTAACAGCTCCAGCTCTTTTTAAGATACACTTGCTGTGAAGAAGGCAACTTACAAATTCCAAGGACTCAATTTTTTAAATTTCTTGAGAAGACAGAATTTTTATTTTTATTTCAATATTGCCTGGGCTTCACAATCTAGCACCGTGTCTTCACCCCCTCTGTTGTGCAAAAATATGTGACAGTATTTTGAAAATGTCTGTCTCTAGAAAACCACTGAGGAAGCCTCACAGACAGAGAAGAACACAGAGGGAACAATTGCAAAGATTTATTTAGCGCTTTCTGTGCTTGGCACTTAGAAACAGAGTTCCGTGCATAGGGCAAATCTTTATACAGCTTTTTCTTCATACATATTTTACATACCATTTTTATTGCCCTCTTTCATATTCATAATATTGAATACCCCACTAGGCATATAAATACATTTATCTACAACACCTCAAAACAACTCTCAATAATATCTGTATTTTGTTACTTGGTATTTGCATTTTCACACAACTTAAATGCATAGCTTGCACCAAGCTACAATTGTTTTCTTATTTTTAAAGGATTTGAAAAGAAAAAAGGGGAAAAAAAAGAACAAGGGAAAAAAAAGCAGAAAAGAAAGATGTTAAAAGGCAATGATCTATTTGGTTAAACAGAGACCATGTGGCAGGTGGAAGGCTGGCAAATACTCAACCTCACTGTTTCTGAAATGCTAATGGTTTTCTATGGCAACTCTCGCATGCAAGGTCAGCTGCACTCCTGTAGAGCTCTCTTTTTTCATTGCTCTTCCCCATGCACTCAGTCTGGACAGTTTCTTCCCGCTGGGATGAGTGCTGGGGGACAGACACATTCCCCACAAAGGCTGTCATCCATTCGGTTTCACTGCATTACTTCCAGTCAAGTCAATGGGAGCTGAGCCCCCTCCCCCCCATCCATCTTTCCGAAGTTCCATCCCCACTTCTGTCTGAGGGTCATTTGTGAGCTGAAACTTTCCTCTCTCCTCTCTCTCCCATCACCATCTGCAGGCTGGGTGCTGGTGAGCTCGACCTTCGTAAAGAAACAGCCAGTTGGGCAGAGCCATGGTGAAAACGCAGAAACCTCTTCCGAAGAAGCTCCGGCCCAGCAACACCATTCCTGTGCTACAGTGGAAGAAGGACCCACAGGCCTTTGCTGGTTTCAGAAATGGGCTGAGCCACTCCAGCAGTGAGGAACTCTCTGGGAAGGGGGAGGTCTTTAGAGCCATGGGCAGGGCAGCTTCAGAGGATGAAGCCCTGGGAGACTGCCCTTCTTCAACACCCTGGGGAGACAGCACAGGGGAATGGGTCCCTCCATGCTGAAAGCTCACACTGCTGAAAGTTAATGCTTAAACAGTAAATTCAGCTGCTTCTCTCCAGCTTCTCGTTAAAGTCATGCCCTCTTCTCTGCAATGTCCAGAAAAAGCAGATGCTCCATGCCAATCTGGAGGCCCTGGGCTACGACGAGCTGTGATGGCTGTCAGTCGAGGCTCTCCAGAAGGTGCTGGGGCACACACCTGGATGGCTTATGTTCTTGTTTATCATTACAATACTAGTTCCACTCTAAGTTTGAAGGCAAAAGGGTACTGGGATGGGCTCACCCCTGGGAACGATGAAGGTCTGGCTGCCTTCGATGCCAAGGAGAGGCATGGCTTGTTAGACCATGTGCACGGACATCTGTGAGGAGGAGCCCTGAACCGCTCCATACTGTCTGTTGTCACAGGCGGTGGCCGTCTGCTGGTTGCTGGAGGGAGGGCTGATCATGTGCATCCCGTGATCCATCCCTGTGGAAAGGTATTGCCTCTCTCCAAAGGCCCCACTGGACGGGGAAGAGCAGAGTAAAGTGCTTTGGGAGGTGGTGAGTTTCTCCGGGCTCGCCGCCAGCCTGGGCGAAGCAGGGAAATTGTATCCATAGAGGTTGTAGGGATTGTGCAGGGAGAAGGCGTTGTAGGAGCTCTGCTGCATATGGCCACCACCAAACATGTGTGAAGAGGAGGAGGTGGAGGCAGGGTTGCCTGCTTGCATGACATACTGGAACTGGGAGCTGGGGAAAGATCCCAGCTGGCCACTGTACGCCTCCATCTTGCTGTTGCTGGGCAGGGAGGAAGGAGCCGGCATTCCTGAGATCAAGGAGGGAGTCCTCTGAGGCATGAAGGTTTCGGAGGGCTGCGAGGCAGAAGCAGTGCTGCTCTGCAGCCGGTTGTAGCCCCCGTCGCTCAGCCCTGGGTAGCTCTGCAGCGCTGCCATGTTGCTTCTGGCACACGGAGGGTAATCAGACAGGTTGAGGTTGCAAAGCTGACTCTCCCGGCAGCCAACATTGAAAGTGTTGGGGGCCAGATGGAAGGCTGGAGGAGAGCAGGATGGAGAGAGAAGGTGAGAAGAAGCGGATGGTGATGGGGTCCCTGTGCTGGAGGTGGTCGGGGAGGTCCCTGTGCTGCCTCCTGCAAAACAAAACACATGGGAGGATGTTCAGCACCCAGAACCACATCTGCAAAATGAGATTTTTAAACCAAAAAACAGCTTAGTTTAATAGAGAGGCAAGGGTGGTAAAATGGCCGCTGGAAAACTCAGCATTTCTTGGCAAGGGCCCTCACTTTATTAATAGCATCCCTTGGTCTTCCCTTCTTTTCTTTTTTCTTACAACTTTGTTTTTCAATGGAAGTTTTATTCCCTTCTAAAACGGGAGAGGGAAGCAAGCCTGCCACAGAGTAACCCGAGGCATTGGGAAAAGCTGCAAGGAAGCACTGCTCCACGAGTCAAGAGGTCTGCCATTTCCAGGCATGTTTATCTAGCCTTTTTTTTAGAGAAAATAAAAGGTAGTTTCTCCTCTCTCCTGGTTTGCAGGAAGACCACCAGTCAGTGAACTGTATGGTCCCACTGCAAACATGCTTTTCCATCTGCTCAGGGGCTTGCGGTGGGAAGTGGCTGAGAGTGTGTTGGGCTTCTGCACCATTCAGCATTTTTGTCAGCTGGCTCACGGTGCAGCGGGGCTGATTCAAGCCAGAAGTAACACTAAAATGAAGGGACACTGTTTCAAGCTATATCCTGCTCCACAGAGTGCAGAAAACGGATGTGTCAGGATTTTCTATCATGTGCTTAAAATTTAAAAGGGATTCCATATGCTGTAGCACTAGTGTTAACAAAATATTGATATATATGCATGTCAGTAGTATCAACACATTATACAATATTTATGCTATGAATCATGGAATTGACCATTCTGCACAGTAGGGATGCTCACGTGCTCTGACCTGGGAATATAATGCTGTGTAATACTACCAAGAATGGTAGCGAACTGAAAGTAAGTGATATGAAAAAGACGATGGCACAGTTTTGAGCTTAAGAAGAGATTATTTATAGGCAACAGTCTGAATTAGAGGAAGCTTCCTTGAACAACCAGGAAAATCAGTTCTGTGCTTAAGGGAATTCAGTTTTCTGATGTGAAACCTTTTATTTTCATTTGATTATTCTCTTCGTATGAGATTCCCTTTCTGCATTAGGGCAACCAACACTGGAGACTCTTATAAAAGGACCAAAGAAGTGCTGGTGAAGAAACTTGACCAGGGAATAAACAGACCCAGAGGAACTGGGAGGCAGCATTTCCAACAAGGTAGAAGATTACAGATGAGTGGCAAAGGGACTTGAAAAGATGGTGTTAGAGTGGGCAGATGAAATTTCACCAAGGCAGAGATTGCACACTGAGGATCAAAAATAAGGGACAGCTTTTTCTTGTATACAGAAAGAAATCCAGGAGGATTTTGAGATCGGTCTAGGTGAGCTGCAAAAAGCCAGGAGGAACTTTATGCGGTGTTGCTTGATGAAAAGAGAATAGGTGATGCTAGTGGTTAGGAGATGCACTAGAAAGACAGGTTTTGTGTCAGTATATGACGGTGAGAATGAAAGTGAGATTATATCTGACTCTTTCTGACACATCTAGGATGAAAGAGAATGGGGAGTGAAAATGTAACCTTGAGACATTAATAGTATTTGTGATTTTTTAATTTAATTTTTTTTTTTAAACCCGGATTCAGGAAAAAAAAGAAAAGCAGCAGTGGGTAAGCACAGACTGGAGTGATTGCTGTTGACCCAGGTAACACTAACAAAAGGCAAATTTCTGTGTTGCTAAGTCAAAGCAGTAATTCCCATTACCAGCCATGGGGAGGAATGCTTATCAGTTATTGCTGAGCCACTGACACCTTTTGTCATTCATTCAGAAGCATAAAACAGAGGCATTGTATTGAATCTCCATTAAAGTAAACGAGAGAAATTGAAGCTTCACATGCCATCGTGGACTCTCTGCGTTCACTTCTTGACAACACTGAAATGCTCAAACTTGCTCACGTATTTTAGCTCCAGAGTTCAAAGGCTTTTTGTGTAATTTTGTAATTTAGCATTTATTTTAAAGGCT
Source organism: Oreocharis arfaki (assembly GCA_013398015.1). NCBI lineage: Eukaryota > Metazoa > Chordata > Aves > Passeriformes > Paramythiidae > Oreocharis > Oreocharis arfaki. The sequence continues at coordinate 411,863 of VZRR01009218.1, forward strand.
ACACTTCCCTGGTTCTTTTAAGGTCTCTGACAGACAACCTCAGGATAATTTGGCTGTGGTCAGTTAAGGTGGTACCTCCTCCAGCCTTTCTCCCTGTCTCTCTTTTACAGGTTGTCAAAACTGCAGCGGGGTCAGCAGAAGGGAAGGTCGGCCTCTACACAAGTAGTTCCATTGCAGTCTGTTTTAGCTGAAATTGCTGATAAAGGTGAGATTGAACCAACAACTACAGACACCCATTTTTCTGTTAGCCCTGCTGTAAAGAGCACAACCTCCAACAGGGAGAACAGGCAGATAGCTGAATTCATATATCATCTTCTAGTTATCCAAGCCCAAAATACAGAGGTCAAATAATCACAAAACAAATATGGCACAAAGCAAGATGTATTTAACACACAGTTATCCTGCTTTTGACTCTTTACACGATGTATTTCCTGAACAAACTGCAGAAAGTGACTCACTTGCTGACGGTGTCTGGAGAATAAGCAAAAATGCATATGGATATATGTATGGGTATTTAATGATCTTCTTGAAATAAAATACATAGAATAAATTATTGAATGCAATTTCTTAATTTCAGTCTTCTTTGCCCCCCCATAGCTAAACTTTAAAAACTAAGTAGGAGAGAGTGCACACACAGTTGCCTCAAGCATTAGACTTTATTTGTCTGCTGAGGAGCCACAATCCCGTCGAACCCATAACTGAAGCTCTGGACACACAGAGTAAGAGTAAGTAGAGATTGCTTATTAACAATTGCAAGGATTTCTTAATGGTTCCAAAACTGAGAATTGCTCATTTCAGGTCACTGCCAAAGAGGGACAGAATGATCCTGCTTTGAATAATCCCTATTTGCAGGCCAACAGAAAAACCCTGAAGGGACAACACAGCAGTGAGGAAACAGAGTAAAAACGATTTTTCTTTTTCTCTGTAACTTAAAAATGATGAGGAGGTAGGAGATCCATCAACAGGAGCAAATGCCAAACCTGACAATTGCCTTTCAAGAATGCTTTGCTACCTATGCCAACCACAAGCTCAGGACACACCACACTTCTGCTGCAACAGAGTGTAATGCAGAAGCAGGAAGTTCCTGATCATTTGCAAAGTAATCTTTACACCTTTAACTGGAGGAGGAATTAATACAAAGCAAGGCCTGACTCAGCTCATTCTCTTTGGACCATCTCCACTCTGCTCTGAAGGATATTTCTTAGCCATCTTTGCTAGCAGCCCTAAGTATGGGCCATACACAACCTGGACTTTTGTGAAGTTATAACTCAGTCTGTAGTTGTTACAAAGTCAGCCAAATACCCCTAGAGATGGCAGCAAGCCCAGAAAATATATCCACACCATACCACAGTCTTGGATACACAGATGTGTGTGTCATATTAATGGAAGGCATGGATACAAACCAATCTAGTTAAACTGATATACAAAACTACGTTTAGGTCTGGCTCAAGTCAACTGAAACCACATTTAAGCAGGAATAAAATGAATCCCTCAATAATTTCCCTCTGTTCCTTTTCTCTACCCATTGTTTCCCCTGGAAACAGTTGCCAACACCAAAAGCATTTACCAGTAATGTCACAGTATCTCTCACCTCCACACTTATCATGATTCCAGGTGATTAATTACTATTTTGACTGGCCTCCAGAAGATCATTTTTTGGCTCTACAGACATCGGTCCCACATACGTGAGGTTATCGAGTCACATTTGTATAAAATAGAAGGTTCAGAACTTCAAAGGCTCCTCCTTTGTACCTGAACCCGGCCCTGCATAGCAGTGAAAGTGTCTGTCCTCACAATGTCCTGCTAATCTGTCCAGGGCTTAGCCAAGCAATGCTGTCATCCTCAAAGGACCTTGTTTTCTGGGCATACAAGTGATAACTAAGTCGATCTTATCAAAAGGACAGAAACATTTTCAATGAGGGGAACTGTAGAACAATCAAGTGCAAGAGAAGTCAAAACTTGCAATCTGGGACTGGGAAGTAGGGAAAAAGAAGAATAAAGTCATGGTGGAAGACAGGGAGACCATGTGGAGAGGGTGGGATGTAAAGGCAAACCTTCTTCTTGCCAGCATTTCCTCTTGTGACACCAAATAGAAATGCTGTCTGTGCACCAGGGTCAGATACGTGCCCATGAGGTTTAGGGAAGAAATTACAGCTTTTCCTCTGGGTATCAAAAAGAACTGCCATTAAAATACCATCTCGAGTAGCTTATGACTGGTATTTCCTTCCTGTCATGTGTGTCTGTCCAAGCCTCAGCAACTGTGCTGTCTTTCCATATGTTCTCAATTAACCCTTTCTTTTGCTTTTACCTAGACTGAGCTTGTGTTAAGGACAATTTCAGGGCAAACTGCAGCCCAAACATACATAGTCCATGGGTATGATGTGCCTTAAAATGAGGGCTTGGAGTATTCTGGAAGCCTTCATCGTGACAGGGTATCTGAAATGCTACAGGGACCTCTTCCTCACAGAACAGGTCACGTAGAAAACCTCTAACACTGCAGTGTAGATGGAAAACACACCTGCCAGCAGCCAGCATTAGCCAAAGGAGCTTTCTGGCAACAGCAACAGAGTGGGGAGAGCATCAGTGCCAAGGGAGTCTGAAGCAGTTGTGCATGGAAAATTTTCTGGGATCTCTCTTACGAATGACACCACACTACTCACTTGACCCACAGCTTATCCCAACCTCCTCTATCTGCAGGGGGCACATAAATCAAACTTTGGACTCCACTGCAGCGTATTTTCCTTGCTAATGTTTGCAGGCATCAGATGCTACCATCACCTGCAGTGCCTCCATACAAACCTCTCGGTCCCTGAAGTCCTTGCTTAGTGCAGAGCAGCTGTCAGCACAAGATACCTGAACGTGAATGCCACACCCTGTGCAACGGCAGAATCTCACCAGACAGAGAAGAGCTTTAGAGCAGTTTGGGCACTTGGTCACAACCTGCAGCTCTCAGCATTGCTGGTCTCAGACAGGGGCGGCCTGGTATTCACTGTCACATTGCAAACAGATGTGGCTGCGTGTCCTCAGAGCTTGTGCCTTTCTTTCTAACAAGGATGGGAACATCAAGGTAGTTGGTCTTAAGATTTTGCATTTTGATGGGTCAGGCAGCATGAAGTTATTCTTTGAGTGCAAGCTCTTCTTAGAGAGCTTAGCCCACTCCCACCTGCAAGCTAGTTCAGCTTGGGCCAGACACGAACCGTGGGGTCAGCATGGCCAGCCCACAGTGTGTGCTGAGCCCACAGGGCCGTGTCCAGCCCACAGCCTCAGCCAGGCCATCTCCTTCCACCTCCATATGTGAACAGGACCTGATGCTTGGATTGATAGGTGCACACCCTCATTTCCTGGGGGAGCCACAGCCCCTCTTCTGACACCTGCTCAAGATGTTGGCATCTTCATCCTGTGATAGGCACGTGTCCAACACCTGAGGGTGCAGGAGAAAGGGACTGTGGCCACTAGTCATTCGCCTGGCTCACAACTCTCCTCCTGGCACTTAACTTGAGTGAATAAGCCCTCCTGAGAAGTAGTTTATATCCACTTGGGCACAGAGCCACAATAACGCAACTCTTCAGCTTTCCAAATGGAGCTGGCCAGGAGCTGGCATGCGTCTGGCCAGCAAGGAGTGCAGAGGAGCCTGTCTATGCAGATGTACTCCAAGTCAGTTCTGAAAAGTCTGGTTTTTGTGAGGAGTCTACAGTCTTGGACACATACATACAGGGTCTTTCTAAAGCACAGGAAAGAGCAACTCTTCCCAGTGTTTTGCAGAGTTCTATCCTCAGACATAACACTAAATAAATGTAATGGCATGCATGCAGGAAAACAAATTTCAGCAAAAAGGTAAATCCCATTCCCATTCTGTTCCCTCGTACACACACGCACACTAAGTATGGCACATGAAATTTACTCTCTGCCTTCCAAGCTACTTCACCCTTGGTCACAGAACAGAAATTACATTTGTTAATTGCCCAAGGATAGGAATCTGAGGGAGTAATGAGGTCAGGAGGGAGGGTTTGTGCAGACTGCCTGACTGAGAGATTACGAGGCCAGAGTGTGCCGCTGTAACTATCTGATCTCATGTCCTTTTGCAGCCAGGCGTAGCACTAACCTGGATCCATTTCTGCTTCAAGCAGCACATGCCTCAGTCCTGCTTGATGCCTTCAGACATCTAAATGCCACAGTATCAGGTGTCACTCCTGTTCTCACCTATCATGGCAACTTTTTCCTTGCAAGTATAACTGGCAGCCCAAGGTCTCTGCTCCCATGCCTAGCTTTCCAAAACCCAAACCTAAAACCTCCAGGAGGACTAAAAGATTCTTCATCACTATTACCACTCCTCTGAGTTCCCTCTTCACCACCTTGGAAAACTAAATGGCTTTGATGCTTGTTCCTTGTCTTCTCAACAAGAAAGAGCAGGGTCACCTGGTCTGTGACAGTCTGGAGTCTCTCTTCAATCCTTCCCTATTTTTAGGAATGAGTTTCCCACTTTCGTGGGAATGAGAGCATTTTCTGTCTTCACAGAGTGTAGCTGCCTTTTTTCTCTCTAGAGCCCTTGGCCAATTATCAAATTATGAATCCGCTGGTAAAATCTTTAAAAGGCCCAAATGAGACTCAAAACCTACTGCGTGCCAAGATGCTGGGTTGTAGAGGAAACATAAAGAGCGCTTTGTAGTTTTTTGGGATACAGCTCACAGCACATTAAAAAAAAAAAGATAATTACAGCAATAGATTTAAGGGGGAAAGTATGTACTGTATGGCACAAAAGTGAGGAATGAAAGGAAATTTTGGTTAAGGTTAGCAAATTATAGAGAAGGACTTATTTAATAAGTTTGCCTCAAATTACAAGAATCACTGAGATTAACGGTAGAACTAGAACAACTCAGAATAAAACTTTACTTCTCTTTACATCTCACAAATTTCTTCAACACAGACTGAGCAGTCGGAAAGTCAGAGATAAAACTCGTCTCAGTCACCCTCCAAGATAAAATATTTTCAAGATCTAATGGTAAAAACCAACCCTTTTTTCTAATGTGGACAAAAAGTACAATTCAGGACATGCGATTTCCATTCCCATCCATATCCAGAACAGCAAGACAGCTGAGGAAAAACATCAAAGTACTGTGGCAAGTTCAAGGAACATGTTATTTTCTATTCATAACAAAATAGTGTGCTACTCTGAGGAAACTGTGCAGATCTTCAAAGTATCGTTGCCCACCTCTAGTCATTCATGTGAAATTTGATCACCACTCATCAGCTCAGAGAGACTGAGGCTTCAGTCACTGGAGCTCAGGGTAAACACCTCTCCAGAGCAACAGAGCACTTCAGGCACCTTTCAGGTCATCAGGAAGTGGCACAGACTTTGACTTCCAGCTTCTTGTGTCACATGTGGGAGGGTATTTTAATTTTTCAGTGAGGCACCAAAAATGTCACTACTCTAAGGAAAAACTGTCTGCAGCTCAACCTAGAAGAAGCTGGAGCAGTTTGTTCCCTGGTGCTTTGTTTAAATGAGGCAATCTACGAGCCATTTGAAGTATGTAGCAGAAACCAGCACTTAATCCCGCTAACTCTGGCAACAATTGCTCTATTTCCAATCTCCTCTTCAAGGTCAAAAGAATCAAGCAGATAATTGAGTCCACACCCAGCTATCTGACCTCTGCCAATAGCCTAGACTGTCCACAATTGATTTCGAAAGGGAAGCAGCAGCCAGATTATCCCAGTGGCATTGCTGACGGAACTGAGGGCTTCCTTTGGAAGGCAAGGGGCCAATCAGATGAATTCATAGGTGGTTCAACCTCCCTTGGCATAAGCAGCTCCACTCTTTTGGGAGACACTATTCTTGAGATCTAGGATCTCAGATAAAGCCAAAAGGATCTTAATCTTTATTTACTTCCTTCTGCCTCCAGGAGCCTGTGATACCTTCAGATGAAGTTCTGGAGGGCTCAGTCATCCTTCCACTTGACACCAGCATGCATTTGTGTATTCAGGATTTTGTTTTCATATGGGTGCAATCAGGGCAGCTCTCTGAGCACCACCCCCATGAAAGAGAGTATAATACCGAGTAAGTTACAGGCAGTACAGACAAACTTTGGCAAGAAAGAGGTGACGCTTGCCCAGAAAGGGTGGTGTTTACAGACAGAGAAGCTGGAAAAGCAGCAACACCTCAGCTCAGGGTATCTGTCTTGCATCTGCTGATAGCCCATGCAGACTTAGGGTCTGTCTGGAAACATCATTAATACAAGAAAATATTGTTCCTTTCCAGCAGTGAATGAGACTTTTGAATCTCTTCCACACTGAGGAGCCTTTTGTGCGTATCCATGTTGACACAAGACTGCAGGGTTAAGATGTTCCCCTCTCAAAAGGAGGCAGTAGGACCTGTACTCAGTCGGTTTGTACATGCATGCTGCTCTAGAGATAGCACCAGCTGTCTTACCAATGAGGAACATACCCCTCTTTCCCTCCAGTGTCCTTTTAGGCAATTTTCAGTGCTGATCTCAAGAACCATTAATGTCAATTTTGCAGACTCTCTAAGAGGTGGACTCTCTGCTCTCTACCTCTAGTCCAAGATCAATGCAGATGCTCAAGCTGATGGAGAAGGGGTTGAATCTACTGGATCTACCCTTTGGTGGAGCTCCTAGAAAAAGCACTTATTCATGAAAAGAGCCCATTTGAAAGGAAAGCTGCCTTGAGAGCTCACCAGTCAGGTTAAAGATGTTTGACTCTTGCAGATTTGGTATACATGTATCAAAACACTGATTAAATGACAAAGTGAATTTTTGTGTGCTGCAAGCCTAGTGATACATCATATTATTTGACTCTCATATTGGTCCTGAAATTCTGCTTAGGAGGCACTTCTTCCTATCAACTGCCAGAGTACCTTTGATTTCGCTTTTTGATAAGTCATCAGCTTTTGCAGAAAGGATTAGATACTGATCACTCTTCTAATATTGCCCCAGCGCCTTTTTAGTCTCTATGTTCTTGCAAAACTTACAGACACTGATAGTGATCCACTCATCACAGTATCCTGTGGGAAACTGGATATCACACAGGAGCCAGCAATACCTCTTTTTACTCTTAATGACATAATGCAGAGTTACTGGAACTCTGGATTTCTTTTTTCCCCTCTCTCCTTTTTTTTTTTTTTTAAATGTTCCGTTTTAAAATCAAGAAACTGAGCCACAAATTTTTAATAATGAGAATCTGGATGAGGTTCAATCTAAGTTTTGAAAATATATTCCAATTAAAAACTTTAATAGATTCTTGGCTTTCCGAACATCTCGTTGCCATGTGCATTCAATAATCCCAAGCCCCCTTTCTCACTAATAGTAAGTAGACTGCAGCATGGGTGATACTGTTCTCCAGAAGGTCAGCTGCTCCTGGACTGCCATTTTCTGAGCATTTCATGCAAAGGGTTTTTTTCGGGGGTGGAGGGGGGGTGGAGACACTTCTTTCTTTCAAAACTGGCTGCAGATCTGCTGTGATTGTGTCCAACGTGGTGTTCACTCTTGCGAAGCTGCAGATACTTTTGGACTATGTGCTCCAAAAGAGAGGTTTTGTTCTCAGTCCAGGGGATTTCACTAACAAAAGCAGCATGTTCTTTCCCATGGTAGGACAGCGGGGTGGCCACTCAGGTCACAGACCTGCAGGGACTTGCTGATGCGCTGTCCTTGGATGGCAACACGTGCGACTAAAGCTCACGGGCCACGGGATTCAGCTGCACCAGGCGTCTGCGACTGGGTGCCACATCAAACTCTCCAGTTTGCATGGCAGCTGAAACCCATCACTGTGTGGATTAGAAAGTTATTCAGGCCCTGCATGAAACAGCTGCATCCAGCACACCAAGTATCGATTTTGGTGTGTCTCTGTGGCCCTTGCTCCACATAAAGCCTGGGCCAAACAAATGAGCAAAGTGCTGAAATGTAGGTTGAATGGCAGAAAGGATAATGTGGAAAAAATTGTTATATCTTTAGATAATTGTATCACATGGATGTGTCTGGAATACTCCATGCAGGCTTGTGTTTAAAGAAATGATTAAGAACCTGGAAAAGTTCCCACTAAAAGAGAAATTAAACAATTGGTGCTATTCATTTCAAGAGGCACAGAAGAGGGAGATAAAAACCCGTAAAACAATTAGATGTATGAAGAAGGTTGATGAGGGGGAACTTCTCCTTAGCTCTTAACACCCTTCAAAAAGGGATAAACATTTAGTTAGAACAGAAAAATTAAAGTCTCTTGTATGAAGCATGTTTGCTGGCTTGCAGGTTAGCAAGCAATCTCTCTTGCCCTTGCTACTTTTGTCCCCACTTTGCAGTAGTTTTGGGATTTGTACCTCTTAGGAACTGCACTAATTCATTTAGCTCTAGGTAAATTAGTGCTGGAACCAGTAATATTGGGATTGTCCCCACTGAATAGTGCATTTGTAGTTGTCAGCTTCGAGATTAGTCAGCTACTTATTTCAGAATACACTCTGACTTTTCCAAACTGGCACGTGTCACAATAAATTAAACGCTCTCCAAAAAATCATCACACCTATACAGTTAGTTTTATTAGTCAAGTCTCTAACCTGGCCAAGTAATTCAGATGAATTTGTTAGACAAAACCATTTTGGAAAAGGCAGATAGCATTTTTATTTCATGAAAAAATTACCACGTGACAAAAGAAAAGGTAAAAACGTGTAGAAATCCATAGCACAGAAAAATTTAGCTTGAAAGCAAGGAAGACACCATATTTATGCTGCTGATGCCCCAAGCTTTTGCCCCAGAAAACGTAGTTTTTCATATTACAGTAGGATGGATCCATCTGGAAAATCAAAACTGAATTCCACAGTTCATACAGGGAAACTGTTCCAGCACATCCTCAAACTTAATGTAACTGGAACCTACTGTATTTTTTCCTATCACCACAGACAGAATCTTATTTTAATACTGTTATCCATTCTCTCCCTCGTCACAGGCTGAACAACCACAGCTTGCTCTTCATCAATCCTACGCATGTGGCCACTCTTGCTGCCCTCATCTTGTCTCTCTGCAGTAAGAACTCACTCCTCTTTAGCTGCAGTGGACAGATCTACTCCCAAAAGTCTCCTGTAGCCTCCATGCAATTTTCCAACAAACATTTCAGGGGATAAAAGGAAAGCTTGCATTTCCTCAAATGTTTGTTCAGAAATGTGACGTGTTCGCTCAGCTTTGGAGAATACAGCGGGATCTAGAATTAAAGCATCAGTTTATTGAAATAAAACCCTCAAATTTTCTAATTCATGAATCTAAAAGGGTATGAGATAACACCATGCAGCTCAGAGCACTGAAGCTCCAGATGGGGGAGAGGAGGAAACTCTGGGGCAAGTCACATCCCTGTGAAGTCTCGGAGGATCTGAGGTGCAATAGCTTATGCTGATGTCAGCTCTTTAACAGCAGTGATTTACTCACCTGTCACCCAGTTCATGTACTTGAAAGCAAGGAGACGAAGAGGTGTGGGCACGATATACCCTGGTTGTCTTACATTTAGAGGGAAGAATCACATGTGGCTGAAAGCCACCTCAGCACTTTTTGCTTTCTGCCAGCAATTCCGAGGACTCCAAAGTCCTGGCCTTTGAGGGCTGTCCCAGCAGCCAGAAATTAAAATAGAGCATGTTTTTACCTTGGATTTCCACCTTTTTTTGAGACCAGGGGTCAGCTTGTTACAGCAACTACTGGAGAGATGAGCACTATGAGAGTCGGAATATTTCTGATTCATTATTTCACATGGCTAAAAGCAGAGCTCAAAAGCCCTTTTTTGTAATGAGTTATTAGGTTTTGAGATCAACCTGTGAACACAACTTCAGTTAAGGGCTGCCCTAGGCTTTATGGTTTGTGGTGCAGTGGTGGTGGTCTGCACAGGGCCTGCTGGTTACAGGGTACTGGCTTGCTTCCTGGTTTTTCAGCTGCCAAACTATATTATAACAAGCTAAAAATACATTAAATATTTTCCTTTCCTAGTGTTACCTTACCACGTAAGCAATAGTTGGGCTTGCCACTAGGATGTTATCTGATCACTGAGGGGAGGGAGGCAGGCAAGCCCGAATAGGGATGAGACATTGGAGAGAGGCTGCTTCAGCCACCGTGACCAGGAGGAGAGGCTGTTATGTTTCTATTTAGGTGGGTGATGAAAGCATTTCTAAATCCCTACTTTAACCCATCTCTGACCACGTGCTGCACTGCAAGTGCTCCTCAACACAAGCCCATGAGCTTCTGCAAAATCTCTCCTGCCCCATGCTGTGCTATTCAAGAAGAGTTGGGTGGTCATGGGATGACCTTGCATGGGGAGTCTAACAGAGATGACTGGAGTGTGCTCTGTCCTGCTCCTGTGCTGTGCCATCTAAAAAATTATTTAGCAGGTGACCTGGGTCCTGGGGTGTTACATGTGGAACTGGCACGGGGGAAAGTCAGCAAGCAAGAAGAGATTCCTGTGCTGGACACCTTTCTGATTCTGCCTCGGTGATGGGCAGCCCCAACAGCCACTGCTGCTTCCCTGCATCTGAAGAACACACCACACCCAGGTGGATTCAAGATCTGGAGGGAAGTTTTGGGGGTGATGTCAAGCTTGAAGGTGAGAGGCTGGAGAATCTGCTACATAGGGCAGGCATTTGGTTTTGATTGTTTAACCTCACTGGTGTCACATTTGAACACCATTTTGAATTGTTTCTTTTCTTGCATGTAGGTGGGAATTTTAAAAAAGTATCAGGCTGCTACCTTGATATCTCTTCCTCAGTGATCACTGTTTTTAACCAGAAATAGCTGCACTAAAGTGAATGGGAAAGACCTAGCCCTGCAAAAAGCAAAATAGCAACATGGCCTGAAACTAGAGATGAAAGCCCTACTTAACAAATGAGATATGTAAAGGGCAGAAGCTATGAAAAGACATAGCATGAACGCTTGGCCTATCCAGTAGTTCCTCCCAGATTCTTACTAGCAGAAAGTGTCTCCAGCAAGGGTAGTGGGTTTTGAAATCAAGGCAGCATGACCCCAGAGGGAGACACATCCTTGGTCTCCTAAAGCTTCCAGAGGACACTACCCACCCGGTTCCCCTTGTCTTTGCATACAAATGGCAAATGTAAACTGTAAATGGAGAACAACGTGTCTGATGTGGTTGAGCATTTCCTCAGTCTTTCTGTGCTCTCTTCACATTTAACTCACGCTGTGTACTTGGGCTGGTTTGCCCAACCCTACAATCCTTCCTGCTACTCCTTCTAGCTCTTTAGACTCTAGCTCTAGAGAGACCAGGGAGCACAAGTGGTTCCATTGCACCTCACAAGGCATGGCCTGTCCACTGTTTCCATCCTCCTCTCTGCTCTGTGACCGCTCACTTCAGCCGAGAGCCCAACAATGTGTGTGACATCCCCATTCCAGTCACTGGACACACAGCAAAAGGCATTGCTGCTCTTATGCCCTCTTCTCCTGCTCTTTCTACAGCTCTTTGCAATCCCTTTGCTCCCTCACCTTGCTGCTTCTGCATGGTAGTGAAGTCTTCAAAGGTGAGAGTGCGCACGGGGGGCCTCCAGAAGGCGTAGGTCTCCATGATGGCCTCCAGCCCTGTCCTGTGCAAAGGAGAGAAAACAAAGAGTGAATAACGTCCATCAGCTGGGGATACAGGCACTGAGGAAAGAAGGCTCTGACCTTGCTTGGCAGGCTGCCAGTGGCCACTGGAAGGTCACCTTGGCATCTGTGAATTCCTCAAGTGAGCCTTCCCTCACAGGTGCTGACCGCCAGAGTAAAATGAAATTTCCCCAGCTCAGGATTTCAAAAGCTCATACCCATTTCCCAGTGCCTTTTTCCCTTCTAGCAAGAATCTCAAGCCTTCTGTCTGCTTTGCAGGGGGCACATGACTGTCAGCTCCTCAAGGCATACTCAATTTATCGTTGAGTGACCCTCCACACTTTTTGGATGTGGAAATGCATGCATTCCACATGGAGATGTGGAAATCTCATGCAAACAGTGGAGACCTGGCATTCAGACAGTGGGATCAGAGAGACTTTGTGAATTGCCTTTCCCTGCCACTTCACAGTTCTGGACACTGTTCCGAAGTGCTACGAGAAGCCATCAAAAAGGGAATCTTCTTGGTTTTGGACTTCGACTAGAAGTGCATAAGATGCTCTTTCTAAAACATCAGTGGTACATCTGCTTCTGGTCCCTAACTCACTACAAAGACATATTAAAGAGAAAAAGCCAAAAATTGAGTGAGAACTTTTCTTCTTGATGGACTAGGGTGTCAGGCTTGTTCTTATTGTCACCACAAAATGCTAGCTCTGCTGGAAGTCTCTTATCTCCACAGGCTCAGTGGAGGATAATAGCTGTATTATCAAACCCACTGGAGTTTCTTCCCAGAAAAAGTTCTCCTCAGTGGAAGCTGCACACCGCTCTGGTCCCCATTCCTCACCTTCCCCTGCCTCTTTTCCCACAGTAGGTTATAGCCCTTGCACTGACTGAATACCAGTAGAGATTCTTCATCAAATGCGAGAACATATCCCCTTTCAATGCAAAAGGCTCAGCATCCCCAGAGCCTCTCATCAGATGTTGAGCTGACACTGGAGCTGCCTTTTGCTTCTGAAAATGTCTTTCTGCACGTGCCTCCACTCACTCAGTTAACTTTCCAAAGTCTCCCCGGAAGCTTGGATGCTTTAAATACATTGGAGTTGGCAAACCAAACTCTGTATTTTAAGAGGAGGTTTAGAAGAGAAGTTGTTGCATGGTGTTTATTAGCTGCTAAGCTGTTAGAAGTAGAAACAGAAGACATCTCTGCATAGCAGTCTCACACTAGCGCTGAGCATATTACAACAAAACTATTTGGTTAATACAGTGGCCTCTGCCAGCTCATGGAGCTCAGAGACTACAAGGCAGGGCAGAATTTGAACCCATCTGCTAAGCTGGGCTCTGTGTGCAAAATCTGCCCTTCAGCCACCCCCAGGATTTCCTCTGCTCCCTGTGTGTGAAAGTCACACATGTTCAGACTCCATCTGCTTCTCAACACACACAGCCAGGAAGAGAACATTACCTTCTTTGCAGCCTCACAAAATGATCCCCAGCCCAGGGAAGACTTTCTGTTACTGTATATCCAGGGGGCATAAAATGCCCTGGGCAAGTTGCAATGCAACCAGACCTGCTGTTGAAAGGACCTGCCTTGATGATTAAAACCACGTAATATATCAGAAATGCAGACTGAAAGTTCCAGCTATGCTAATCCAGCTGCTCTGTGTCTGCCACAGAATTGTATGGGGAAGCAGGGAGGCCAACTCACTGAAAGCAGTGGACCACAGACTGGCTCAGTCCTTAGATCCCCAGGTATACAACCCTACTCTGCACCAGCACTGGGCTTCTAGCTCTGGTCTCACAACTCCCTTCCAGTAAAATCCAATCCCTAATGGGAGGTGGCTCATGGAGACACTAAAAGCAGGTTAAAGCTATCACCCCTGCCTCTCCCTGAAGCCTAATAGTTATCAGCTCAGCAATTGACTCACGATTCGAAGTTTCTAGTTCTACATCTACCACTTTCCCCTGCATCAATACAGTTCTTGCAGGTACCATATAATTTCTACTTCTAAAAGAAATGGAAAAAAAGAGAATAGCCAGGACATAATAAAAAGAAGAAATAAAACAGTAAATTGGGAATAGTATACTGCTTTCAAGGGTTGGACTTGACTGTGAGCTGATAGAGGGTAAATGGCAGCACTGAGAGTGCCAGAGCAGCTTGTAAAGCTGCTCTCTTCCTGCCCTGTATGTCAGGGAAAGGAAAGATGCCAACACCAACAGGGACCTATCTCTTCCTGCTCCAGGAGAGCAGTTCTACGGCAGCCCTCTTGCTGTGAACACGGCTCCTGTCACCCTTCCCTTTCCACTCTGTGACTGCTGGCAGAGACAGTGTGGCCTTACCCTGCAATGCTGAGGGCAGCGTGGTGTCACAGGTCCCTGAGGAATGGATGTCAAACTCCACAGCTGGCTCTTCCTGCCCCCAGTGTGAGTCCTTTACTCCTCACAAGTATGCATATGTTGAACATGTGTATAAAACATCGTCTTTGAGCATGTGGGTGACAGAGCTCAAAGTTATGTCCACTTCTCCTACGCACAAATTTAAGCCTCTATATACTAGACCAAACTTTTTTCCCCATTAGTTTGTGGATTTCTTTTTTTTTATCTTTGGTTTCTTTTTTGAGGGGCTCTTTTTCTCCATGCAGAAAAAATGCTGTGGGTGTTTTTGAAATAGCATCTAAGCAGAACACATCCTTACTGAATTTACACATCCTTCTAGGCATCAGACAAGATCCTTGAGACAGCAGCTTCATGTGCTAACCTGCTAGGCACCTACCACACCATGTATGGAGTCTTGCAGAAGGAAAACATGCAGTCATGCTAAAAACCAGCTCTTGGTGAAAAGGCACACCACCTTTTTGTACTGATTTTACAACCCTATCCCCAGCCTTTCTTCTATCTGCAATGTATTCCTATTTTTGAAGGAAAATGTTGAGGTGATGAGGTGGGAATCAAGAAATTTAATCCCTGTCAACTCTAATAACTGTCTCTCCCACAGCAGTTTATGACATTGGTGTGCTCTCCTAGTCAGCAGAAATACTGTAGTGCTATTTTGTGTGTGTGTTCCACCCCCTGAAAAGAAAAAGAATCCCCACCTGGCCAATGAAGAGGTATTTTGGGACAATAATAAATGCTGACAACAAAATAATTGTTTTCAGCATTTCTGAAATGTCAGGAAATTTGGAGGGCCTTTGCTGAGGGTTGCTGATACCAAGTGTGCTGAACATTATCCATGTGGCATCTACTTTCTCTTCCAAAGAACTGCACTGAAAAATTACCTTCAAACTATCTATCAGGCCATAAACCCTTCCCTCTCACACCATCTTTATGAAGGAAGTAAAAAAAAAAAAGTATCAGAAGAGGTCTCACTGCCAGTATTTTTTTAATAAGGTCAGTCCTTTAAAAGGTATCCAAAATTTGCTCTCTCTTTTTCATTCATTCTTTTATTTTTAGTGCTATAAAGTTTTAATAATAGGCAATAAATGAAACAGTTCCATTGTCTGAAAAATGAAACGAGCTATCTGTGCACCTCCATAATCCATCCCATATGGCTGATCTTGCCATTCCCACTGCACATAGGATTCAGGACACAATTTCATTGTTTGCTGGGGAAGCCAAACTATTGGTTCCAAGTGCCCTCCCGACTCTCTTATCCTAGACAAAACTCAAAGAGCATTTCCAACACAAACAACTTTTATTCACCTCAGCTGCCCACATCTGAAAGGACAGTGCTGTTTTTTGCTTCAGCCTAGGGGTTTTTTCTTCCATCTCCCTGTTGAGTTTCCTGACTGTTGTCTCTTCTGGCTTCCTCCTGGATAAGGAGCTCCTGCAAGTATCCCACTGTCAGATGAACTTTACCCAGTCTCCAAAAATAGTCTCTGTGGCATTAAACCTGCACCCTCACTACCCAAACATTTGTCTAGCTGAGCTCCATATGTCAAAAACTGATTTCTCTATCTCTTGAAGTTCAGGAAAGCAACCAAGTAATAACCTGCCTCATTCATAGATGATGTGGGTATCCTTTCACCACTAGGAAATTTCTCTTTCAACATCAGGAACTTCTCTTGTTTCGTTTCTACAGATACTTTATGTGCTTTTGCAAAAAGTGAAGAACACCCAAAAACTGGGTAGAGGGAATCTCTAATAAACAGGAACTAAGACTTGGCCTTCAAACACAGGCTACCTCCCCAGTCCAACGAGGCTAATGGCTGGATTGCTGACCACCATTACTTAACGTGGTTTGGGTGCTCAAAGACTGCAAGACATCTGCGAGCAGCTGAGCTGTTTCCATGCTTCCCTCTGAACCACCTCAGTGCTCCTTCTCCCAGCTCAAAGACTGAGGCAGTAAGGTGTGGAGAGAGACACTCATGAAAGTAACTGAAAGAGATCCAAGGAAGGATCTGGGAAAAGATTGCTCCCCCGTAAGGATACAGGCAGTTACATCATGGTGGGGTGTCCCCAGAGCAGCAGGGTTTTAGCAGTCTCTTGTGCTGAGGAAGGCGGACCATGGTCATAAGGAAATAAGGGGGAAGGCTGCAAGATGATGGAACTGAAAGATTTAAAATGGAAGCTAGTTTTAAAAACAACAGTCACCTCCAAAATTTCTGCAGCAGGTGACAACAGTGAAACAATAACGATAAATAAGTAGAGGAAAAATATCCATCTCCATTTAATGGAAGAGCCTCAGCACAAAGCAGAAAGGAAATGTCCTAGGAAATAAGTGGCTTAAGAGTTCCTCTTCTTAAGAGTTCCTCTTCTTCCACCGTGCTCTGCTTTTTCCCTGGGGGTTCTTTCCTCCATTATTTGCTGGCAAACTCTAACCATGGCTATGACTCAGCATCCAATGTCACTGGAATAGGATGTCCTGGAGCTGCCTCAGAATTCTCTGTCTCTTGCTGCTGCCTCACCTTTATTCTTTCAAGACGTTATACATAAAACCTCTTGAACATATATTACTCACTTGCCTGATTCACAAATGGCCCTTCTCCAAATTACCCTATTTCTTTTGCAAAGGAGACCTACATTTTCAGTGGGACCTTCTCCACCCACAGTCTGATGCACTGCAGTTGACTGAAGCTGTGGTAAGGACGTGGGAAGCCGCAGAGTATCGCAACCGGGTTTTTTTTACCAGTGATCCTAATTCAAATACAATACAAATACAAATTCACAAGGGAAAGAAAAGCCATCTAGCACAGTTAAGAAAAGTCCGATTTGGAGAGTCCTTTCCACACACAGCTTGGACCTTAATGCATTCCTCCCTCCTGTGTGGACATCGATGTATGTGTCCTCTGGGAAGGAGGCAGCTGAGCATTAGTGTCCTCCCCTAGCTGACAACAGCAGTGCAACTGCAGCCAGACCCCTGCTTGTGAGGCAGGCGCCTGACTGCTATATATGCTTGCAAATACCTTTGCCTGTTTTTTTCTTCCTAAAGCCTCAGGCTGCTCCCTTTGATGTGTAATACCTTAAAGATTTTAATTCCTCTTTACATCAGCAGAGAGCCTTACTGAGCCCTCCCCACAGCTGCAGCCATGTAGCAATTTCCTGCCCTTTCTTAAATCAATGAGCTACAAAGATCAGTAATTCCCAACCTTTTCAGGAAACTGTCCAAATTCACTGAGCTAGGACCTTATTAATGCCTTCCACATTAATATAGCCCACCATGTACCTGGAACTGCATCAATCCCTCTCCCAAACCCAACCCCCCAGTGCAGCTGTATCTGTGCACACGGGGAGGATCTCGTACCAAGGACACGTACTGCTTTCCCCACACAGGAGAGGAGAGCAGAATAAAAGTCACATATGCCTCAAGGAGAACTGATGATCCCAGTGGGGATTAAATGAGAGTGGCAGCATCTTTATGCACAACTTCAGTAAGATGAGAGCAGAGGACATGAGCTAGGAAGTGTCTGGGTCAGCTAAATGTCTTCTTTGTGATCATGGAGAGTGTAGCATTAAAACGAGTGGTGGAAAACACAGGGCAGTCTCCCATTCATGAACACTGACCTTACCAAACCTTGTGAAGGAGACAGCAGTCCTGGTAAATGCACACAACAGGAGCATGCAAGTAAAATGGAATTACAGTGCCCATGGGGACAGCAAATGAGGGCTACGCACACAGCTTTTACCCTGGTCTGCACACTCAGAGCTTTGCTTTACAACCCTAGGCTTCTTGTAACGTAGTCATATACGTCTAATTGTATAATTAAGGTTTAAAGCCTTTGTCACACTGATTTAAAGGATACCCACATCATTTAGACCTGAAATATTTAGATCTGCTGCACATTCTCCTCCAGGATTCATGAACGGCAGAAAAAATTGAAACTTTTTTTGGATTTTCTTACTCTTTTTTTGATAACGCTGTAATGTCTTTTACTGATACAATGGGGGGGGTTGATTAAAGCTCACATTTAACTACTGTGCTGTTAAAATATAATTTCTTCCAAAAAATATTGAAGGTGTTCTACTTAATTCTTCCATAGAAGTCATGACAAAAATCAAGCAACACAGTCAGAGTGAAACAATTGGACACTGCTGGAGAAAAACTGAAGTAGTTTGAAACTGGGACATTTTTGCAGTTTTATGCTGCACACCTATGAGAAACTCTTTTTTTCTTCTAATGTAAAGAAAGCATTTGCATTCCAAGTTTTGGCATTTCCTGTGAAAATTAAAATTTAAAAATGCCCTTCAGCCAGCGCTACATGTAATAAAGAATAAGTATTTTGCACAGTGTTAGACTGTGGCCTATTTGTCTGGTTTGCAATCTGCAATCCCCCGTTTTTCTATCTCTGTTCTTCATTTTAATTAAAAAGTAAATTGCTTTTCTCAGCTTTAGACACATGCCCTGTACACTCATCAGGGAAAGGAAGGAAGGAATCAGTCAGGAAACACAAACAAGCTTCTGTTACCTGTTTCTCCCAGAATCTCTGAAACCTTTAGCAAAGGGGTTTCTGTCAATTTTTAATCTGGTGATCTAAAAGGAAGAAAAAGAGAATTAGTTGACATCTTTGATTTTTTTTCTTTCAACAAATGAAAATTATGGATGATTACCACTCTTGCCCAAGCCACCTGTACAGTGATCTTCCACACTTATTTCCCCAGACCTCTGTTAAAGTTGCCCTTTCATTATCCATGAACTGATGATCTGCTTATCAAAAAATGGCACCAGGGACAGAAACCGTGGTAGCATTAGCAAACCTGGCACAGTGCTGGAGCTGAGAAGTTGTTCCTGAAGTAGAAGCACACCAGGTGCAAAACCCCAGGAGCTGTAATTTATCGGTGGTTGTGTGGTTTGGGAAGCAGGCACCCTGCTCAAGTTTGGCTTCTATCTGAGTTATCTCAGCCTCAACACTCCGGATATCCAGCAGCTGGATGCAACTCATGGACCTTCAAACAACGCTGAAGAGAAAAGGCCAAGCATAGCTCAGGCGACAGCCTCAAAGATGTCTGGTGGCCACCCAGTCACACGTACAAGTTGCTGTTGTTCCGGTCAGCATCTGGGTGGCTCTCAAGAGTTTTCTGGTCTGGATTTTTTTTCTTTTTGTGTTTTTCCTCCTCTAAATAAAGGAGGTGTTTGTGTGCTTCGGGAGAATCTTCCTGCTTTATTTTTAAGCAGGAATTCCATGTTGGTAAATACGGAACGTAACACCAGGATTTTGACCTTGCAGCCTGTGGTATTATACTCCCTGTTGGCTATTCCACAACCTGGTGTAGCACAAGGGCTTCCCTCTGCCAGCCTCACCTTGTCCTAGAGATTCTATCTTTGGAATAAAAGGAGAGTGAGATCTCCAGATCCTACCAAATTTGAGGTGGTTTTGCTGAAACTGCTCAAAAGGGACTGGTTTAATACAGTCTGATCTGAAGGGGATTTGCAGGTGTTTTGCTTCTGTCAGAACCAAGCCCTTACTCTGGATATTAACCTCAGATTTGGAATGCGGCTCCTATTTTTGCAGAAGCTTAATTTGTGAACTTAATTTCCGCTAGCCTGACTTTGCAGCTGTCCTGGGACTTGTGTGTACAGAGACAGATATGTTCTGTGGAGGATGGAATTACATCAGAGGGAATCCCTGTGGTGGATTTGCTAACATTTTACAATTGTTTCCAGAGACACTTCCCCCAGTAAGGCAAAGCTTTACAGCCACTGTAGGGCATGCAGGCAGATTCAGGGGATTTATATTTGGTTTTAATGAAAAGGTTTCTCCAGCCCACCAGAATCACCCTACTGGTATTATAAAAATGTGATTGTGTCCCCCAGATTTTTTTTGAACAAAATCCCCAAACGTTTGGAATTCAGAGAGACAGAAATTTTGGTGTTTCTTTACAGTGAGGCAGTTTGTGGTGCCAGGCCCCGACAGGGATCCTTCCCTTAGCATCTTCCTCCCTGTGTAATTACGTCTTATAAGTCTAGCCATTAAGGACGAATGAGAGGCTTATTTCCTGTCATTTCTTCTCCTTTCCCTATCCTTTTTCGTTGTCTGATCTACAGTTAAGATTTGTGGAGTATCTGCATTTAGGTGGGGGGGGGGGCGGGGCAGAAATTTCCCTTACTGCAATGATAGCAAATCCACCACTGTGTTGCAATATTTTTGATCCATTTTGGATCCTGATTTAAGTCAGTTCAAGGGGACCAGACTGAGAAAAAAAGTTGGGAGTCGTGGGAAGAAAAAGAAGCAGTCTTAGGAGCACTATCTGTATGTGTGCTCTCTTTTATGTTATAAAATAAAAAACTCTGTAACATTTCACTGAATTGTTAGAATTCACAGTTGTTAAAAATTGGTTAAATATTGCAATCTGCCTTAAGCTGATTTAATATGGGTCTGTCCTTCAGTCCAAAAATTAATGAAGTCTAGTTTAAGAAAAGTGTAAATTGATATCAAAGTCAAGGTCCCTAGAGAAAAAATCCTGCTGAGGCAACATCTTTTCCTTGTGGTATCTAAAGTCAGTACTAAGTCTCATCACTGGGAACTGTGCAAGATCTGAATCAAACACAAATTACCATAAAATCGCAGAATAGTTTGGGTTGGAAGGGACCATAAAGATCATCTCGTTCCAACCCCTCTGCTATGGGCAGGGTCACCCTCCACTAGACCAGGTTGCTCAGAGCCCCATCCAGCCTGGCCTTGAACAGTTCCAGGGATGGGGCACCCAGAGCTGCTCTGGGCAACCTGTTCCAGTGCCTCACCCCCCTCACAGTAAAGAATTCCTTCGTAGTATCTAGTCTAAATCTATTTTCTCTCAGTTTGAAGCCATTCTTCTTCCTCCTGTCACTACATGCCCTTGTAAAAAGCCTCTCTATCTTTCTTGGAGGCTCCCTTCTGGTACTGGAAGGCTGCAATTAGGTCACCCCAAAGCCTTCTCTTTTGATCCTTACTTACAGTGGGAAGCATTTTGCACACCCAGTCCCCATTCTGCTGCCCATCCACTCAAGATGTATGAGAAGAAAGGATTCATTCATTTGAAGATGGAGGCAGAAAAGTGGTTAAGTACCTCAGCCTTCTCATCAGTCATTAACAATTTTCCAGCATTGTTTATCAGGGGGAGGTACATCTTTAACCTTACTTTTCTGGTTAACTTACCTATAGAAGCCCTTCTTGTTATTCTTTGCATCCCTTACCAGGTCTCATTCCAGCTTTGCCATGGCCTTCCTCACCCAATCCCCACACAGGTTAGCTGTCTTTGTTTCCACTGCCTGTGCATTTATTTCTTTCCATTTGGTTTGCCCAGCAGGTCACTGCTCAGCCATGTTGGTCCCTTGACTTCCTTGCCTGATTTCTTGCTCCCGGGGGTTGCTAGCTGTTGGCCTGTATGGAAGGCTTCCTTAAAGATCTGCCGGCTCTGTTCCTTGCCTTGTTCCTGAGGGCAGGCTCCCAGGAGATCCTGTTGACCATCTCCTTGCAGAGCTGGAAGTCTACTTTCCTGAATTTCAGGGGCATAACTTGACTCCTCACCTGACTCGTATCCCTCAGGACATTCATGGGTGAGAATTTCAGTTTATACGCAATACTTGCATTCCAAGGCTCTTTTTGTCAACAAACTGATGAAATTGGGCTTCTTTAAAGCTTCTTCCTTCACTGCTGTGAAAACCACAGCTGTCCTGTCTCTGAGACAACTGATCTGGAGTAGCTCTACAGCCTTAAAATTATAGTGGGGACAGGACAGCCTAGTTTTGTACCATGAGGCAGCAAGGAAATCTGAACACAATACACCTCTTTACAGTTGATCTTACGGTAAAAGCTAAAGCCATCTTATCTTCAAGGTGGCTTCCTGGCAGATACTTCATGTCTACACACTATCCCAGAGCACGCTTTTCCTTTTCTAGCATGTGAAGTGTAACTTTTCTGTGTTTCTCAGAGAAGTTACTGTCTCAGTCACAAAGAGCATACTGATATTTTTATGAACACACAACATAAAAGGAGCATGAAGGATTTACCTGTTGATTTTGGTAGGCTGTCACTGTGGTAAAAACAGTCTCAGGGAAGTTGAAGGTTTTCACCCCATCTCCTGAAGGAACTGGCTTTGTAGGAGAAAGATCACTGCTGAAATCCTTGCGGATGACATGAACACGAGGCTGGTACTTATGCATTGAATGTAAGATTATCTGAAGAGAAAACAAAAGGAAAAGGGCTCTTTTTTTCCCTCCCCAAATGTTTTACGCGGCATCCAGATGTACAAGAAAGCAGGGATGAAGTAAGAGCTAATATGGAGAAAATTACCCCTTTCTTACAAGCATGCACGAGACAAAGTTTGTGCTATGAGCAGAGAGAAAGGTGCTTTATAGGGTCAGGCAACATTTTGAGGAAAAGCACTGAAATAGGGAAAAAAGGCTCCATAACTCTGGAGAGCAGACACAGACATGTGTGCCCAACAGGACACGGGAGCATCAAAGCAGCAGCAGCACCCTTTCAAGTCTGAGAGGAGCAAGGCTGGGACAGCAGGCACCAGGGTTAACTTCTAACTTACATGGCCTTGATCGTCAAGCTCGTTGTTGGTCAGCTTGAGCTTGTCAAAACTGACCACCTGCCTCATCCAGGTGTCTCCAGAAGCCAGGGAGTCAGGGTGGATGTAAACCCTGGGGGGCACTGGGGAGTCAGCATTGCCAGCCACCATCCACTTGGAGCTGTGATACACATACCTGAGAGAGGAAGGGTAGGTGGCTAAGAGAGGTTGTTGCCCACTCACTGTAGGAACATGCCCAGGGCTCCCCCTCCCCTGCCACCCTCATGCACCCCAAGCTCTCATTTGCAGGCAGGAGAGAATGTGCTTTATTGTGACCTCCTACCTTCTAAATGAAAGCCAGATTACCCCTGAGCCACTTGTTCAGACTTGACTCCTTATTAAAACCACCTTGCAGTTATGTTCCCTGTAAAACCCTGCCACATGTGCCTTCTCAACTCTTTAACCCTCTCTGAGCCAGACTAAGAGGCTGGAGAATACGGGTAAACAAAGTCCTCTCTGAAAATATTAATAAATACCCTGCAATTTCTGAAAAGCTGCATTGTATCTCATACCAGACTTTGGAAAACACATGTGGCTTCATCCAGGTAGGGCAATATCCAATGGATACCATTAAAACAATTGATAAAGCAGAATTTCTGGTTTGAAATGTTGCAAAACAGGAAATTCCATATAGTATTACATACATTGGGATTAGAGGAAAAAATATTTTTGTGTTCCTGGTCTTTTGTGATCTTTTGAGTTCCTGATCTAGCCCTCCTATATAAGCCACAGCTTATATTATTTCTCTACCACAGCTTTGCCTAGACAATTTGTTTTTCTGCAACTCCTTCCCTCTAAGGCATTTCACAAAGAGTTCCACTGACACCTCTGAGTACTGCCCCGTGCTGCCCCTCACTGTGTCTCTACTCAGCTCTGCTAAGATGTTTCAGTCTTTACCTACAAACAGGGACCCATTTTCTGTTTTTTCACGAGAAATGGGGAGAGAAAAGACCAAAATAGAGGAGTCTTTTCTTTTCCTGATAGGTTGCTCTATATGGCTGCACAAGCTAACAAGGACAGAAATAAAGGGTAAGAAAATAAATGTATTTTCAATGTCAATGTTTTTAGAACCACACTCTTAGAAAGAAGGAAAACATCCAGCTGAGTATCAGACACTATCTTCCTGCTTCCCAGGAAAAGCATTTTCCTGAGAAAAACCCTGTACAGTTTGGCAGCAAAAATGTAGTATTTAGCATTTGAAGCAGAGGTTCAATTCTGAATCCTTGAAATGTGACTCAGTCAAGACTATTTGGAGAAAAGACTTGCTCTCAGGGGTCTTTTAATAAGAATACATAAATCATCTCAGTCTGGAGA
Source organism: Oreocharis arfaki (assembly GCA_013398015.1). Taxonomy (NCBI): domain Eukaryota; kingdom Metazoa; phylum Chordata; class Aves; order Passeriformes; family Paramythiidae; genus Oreocharis; species Oreocharis arfaki. The sequence goes on from VZRR01009218.1 coordinate 435,718, forward strand.
CTTTTCTGGGATGCAGAGGATCATGAGTTTTCCAGAGTATTTTTTAAGATCAGAAGCCCATTAATATCAAAGAAATCTCTTCTTCCTGTCTTTAGCTCAGCAGTGGAAAGTTTCTCAGTGACTCCATACTGGAGGTCAGGGACCAATATTCACTGAGGCTGCTGCGCTGGACAGTGAACGCTTTTGAAACAGAAATCACCCAATCCAGTTCAGGCCAGACCTGAGGTGCCTGGCTTAGTTCAGCTGCTCCTTGCCCACTTCTTTCTTGCAGAAATAGTTTTAAGGGCTGTGGACTCCCCATTGATAACTCCAGTTATCCATTCCCTCAGACAGTCACTGCTAATCGTGCCAGCCAGGAAATGCATGACAGGGATCTCCTCAATTAAAAACTGCTATTTGAAAAGAGAAAGATTCATTCCAAAAGCGCAAGAGACTGTACTAAAGCTCTGGGTTTGTGTCTAATGATTCTGGTCAAATCAATTATGCTGGTGTAAATCAACAGGGTCTCCTTCAGCACACCTTTGCAATGGTGTTTAATGGCAGGTGTCTTTCCTAGGCTGTCATTCACAGTAAGTTGTTATGAGATTCCTACCTCTGCCCCTGAAAAGCTTACCTGTATCTCTTGTTATCCACGGGGACAATGTCCATGGCAATATAATACTGCTGGTGGGGATCCAAGCCTGTAATTTTCACCCTCATGGCTGGAAACATTCTCCTAGGAAAATAAGAACAAAAACAAGGAAGAAAATGGTGAATAATGAAGATGAAGAGGCTCCTTACACCTCTCTCTGGCACCAGAAGAGTGCTGCTTTACACAGGCCAGTTCTTGGCATGACTCCCCTGGGCTTGATGTGGATAGAAAAGACAGAGCTGGCAGTGGTTTGAAACTTCGATTTTCTCCCACTTAAAAAAAGGGGTAACAGGATAACAACCTGTCATTAATGACAAAATACTCACAGTCAAGCACCCTGTTCCCAGTTCCTATCAGACAGTTCCGCTATGCTTCACACAAATTGTCCTCTCTAAGGCATTTCTAGAATGGACAGTGTGCCTTTTACCTCGTGTTTTTCCCACTGTCCATCCGCCTGTAATTCTTCTCTCATATTCCATTAAATGCAGGATCATTTTAGTTCTCCTTTTTTTTGAGAATATCACATTTCAGTATAGAGTTTGACAGTACTGAGGTAATATTTAAAGCAAATACATCATCCTGAAAGAGCCTCTCATGCTCATGTTTATAGTTATTTAAGAAAAAACATGCCTCAGATTAATCTGCTTGTTAGGAATGTATTTCACATTCAACAGAAACACTGGCATTATTGTCATGGTTTCGTTGAAGTCCTGGTAGTGTTTTGTGCTATCTTTTTAATAGATGTTGTCTTTTCTATGCCATATGATCCAGATCTATCTTAAGCATTTTCTCCTGATAGACAAGTTATGGAACTCTACACCAACAAGAAACAATTCCAAGCCCTTTTCTTCCTGTCTGAGCACAAGTTCAGCTCTGCTAAACACAGTCACTGTTCTGGAAGTGTTTGTGCCCAGGCAATTATTTCAGAAGAGAACAGATCAGAACAATTTTAACCTTGAAGCATGTTAGTGTTAGTGTGGGTATGGCATAATTTCTTCTTCTTAAAATTTTTATGGTAGCCAGAAGACCAATTTCTATTCTACACCTCCCTCAAAGAGCATGCTGAGGGAATTGCTTATGCCCTGTTATATTTGTAACTAATGTGGTATTTTTACGCCATCATAAAATCTGAGGAGCAGAACTGAATGAGGTGCAGAAGGAATCGAGCAGCACTGAAACCAGAGCAGAGCACTGAAAGAAACCCTGCATTGTTTCACTGACTGTTAACTCAGACCTGAGCTCTACCTGAGTGGCTTCTCAGCTTTTATCTGAGAAAAACTTGAGCTGAGGTCTTATAGGATGGTGTTACTCAGCTGAATGACTTCTGCCTACAAAATACAGGGCTTTGGTAAGAGAAACCCCGAAAGAACTGGATGCTCATACACAATCACATTCTGCTTCTCTGATAAGTAGACATATCCTTACAGGATGGAAGTATGTGGATGGATGGAGGATATTAAAGGGCAATTTAAAATCACAATGCCAGAACAGTAGGAAAGTATACAAGAAATGTTGTCCACTGTTTCTAGGAGCCATCCCTAGAAACCATCATGACACTTTCCCTTCTATTTAGTGAGAAGCAGTGAAATGTCAGAGAAGATTTAGTTCTCCTTCCAACATTTCTGTTTCTCAAAGTATTGCTAGTGAACACAGCCTGGAAGAGAAAGAAAGCAGGAAAGCTTGTGCCAGCATCTCCAAACATGTCTCTCAAACTTTTCACGGCAGGGATGTGACCATGAGAATTTATTTCATTCTTTCCCAGCCAAGACACATATAGTCACTTGCAGAAGAGGGTGGGAAGGAGGAAGAGGTTGATTCTCAGCCTGTGCCCTACCCACAGTTCTTTCATTTCGGGCCACACTGAGAAGATAAAATCTGACCTGTTAGTAACTGCATCTGCTTTGGAAAAGGGCATTTGTCGTGGGGGTGGGGAGAGCACCACCCCACAGCTGCCGCAGCACAGCTAACCTGAGTTATGAGAGACATAAAACTGTCACAAAAATCGTCTGTAGAAACCCTTCAAGGAGAGAGCAATTTGTGCAGCCGATGGTGTGAGTTTGCCAGTAGAATGACTTGCAGGGGGGAAAAAGGGAATAATGGATTAGTCTTCAGTGGCTTGAGGGCATTACCTTGTTTCTGCCACAATGGCTCATTAAATCTGCCAAGCCAAATGGGTGCAGGATGTGGCATTTTACAGTCCAGCTCTCTTTAATTAGAGAGAGGTGTCTTGGGAGTAGCTAAAGAGGTAGGTCATGTTTCAGAGGGTTGATGAGAAACCCAGGATTAAATCAGAGCCTCTTTGGGTCTAAGTCTGCACGCCGTGTTGGGAAAATTGAATGCGCTGTGTGTCTCAAGAAGCTCTCTCCAAATCTGCAGCCCTGTGTAAAGTTGCAGTATAGCCTGTGGGGTTGTTTGCTTATGAAATACCTTGTAAAAGATTACCACAGACCATTCGGCAGGCTTAGAGGCTAATCTCTAAAATGATCGGCGAGAGTTCAGCTGATCCCTCTGCTTTCTCTAAGCTTTAAGTGTACTTTAAAAGTTTTGTAAATTATTACTGTTCTTCTTTTTCTGTGGGTGTAAAAGTAACTTAGGTTTCTTTGCCATAAAGATGTGGCCTGGAACTGTCACAGCAGGTCTCCAGTAGCACTGCTGTGTGAAAGGGGGGAAATGGAAAAGGCAGAGGCTAACTGCGGAGACTTAGGGATGTGTTCATGTGTAATCCTGGTAAAGTCCCTGTTCTCTGCATTTCCTCTTGGCTGGCTCTTGGTTGCCCAGAGGCACCAGCCTTATAGAAAACAAGAGGCTCAAAGGTTTGGAAGGAATTCAGGCCGTTTGGATACAGCTGCATTAATAAACAGTAAAGAATGTTTCATCTAGAAAGGTATCAGCTTCACAGTCAACAGCTATGGACATGAAGGCTTTCTGTTTTCACAGGGAACATGTGATGACATCTGATATATCTTAGGAGGAGGTTTTATATCAGCAGCAGTTTGGGATGATCAAGTTATTTATACGTTAGCTTTACCACTCAGCAGGAAAACAGTCCTCCTAAACTTAGAATGTGAACTTACACACAGTACCCTTTTAGGGGAAATATGATGTGATCTGAAATAAGTTATTACAATGGCTTTAGGGCCACTTAGGAGTGCTTTAAAGAGCATTTTAGTTGCAACCATGTGCCTCAGTCTACTCAATTTCTGTTTTCCTCCATAATGATATTGAAGTTTGTGAACATCAAATGTGAAGAAAACTAATGATAGATAAATATCTCTAGAACATGATTAAAATAGTATTTGCCAGCACAGGAGTGTACTTGTATTAAGAACTATGTTTGGGAACGTTCAACAAAAAAAAGGTAGTTGGGTTGTGGCAGCTAGCAGAATATTTTTTGGTAATAGTGGTTAACATTTTCTTTTAAAATATAGGTTAATTTTACTTTGTGAAAACTGATCCAAGGAGGAGGATCACAGGTATACCCCCAAACTGGATTTTTTCCTAATAGAATAAAGCTTCGGTTTCTTACCCTTAAGTTAGGAACTTAGATAAGACTGGACTTGTATAAGGGTGACATCTGTTAAAAGCAAACCCTGAAATGAAGGGATGAGCTCTTCAATTGTAGCAAAAGAAAATGTGTTTATTTCACTAATAGACAGAGTAGTCATTTTCCGGTCATAAAAAAAAATCCAATTGAGAAACTCTGCAAAAGAATCTGGTTTAGGTCTGCGGATTAGGTGTGCACAATGTTTTCAAGGTGCGTGAGTTTATAGGGCAGCCTGAAGTTACCCTTGTTATTTCGTATCTGTATTTCCTTGCATTTAAGACTGATGCCAAATGTGCATTTCTTAAAGAAAGACATATGTAAGGAGTGAAGGAAAGGAAGGCAAGGCAAAGGAGAGGAAAGGCAAAGGTGGAATGCCCTTCTGTTTCCCACTGCAGCATGGGATCATGTGTTCTGAGAGAAAAAGCTGAGGGCAGGGCTTGGTAGCAAATGGATTTATTGTTTATGAGGGAAAGGCAGGCCAGCAGATCTTCTCAGTTGTTCCCAAAAGGGACATTCTTCTGGAAGCTGGAGAAAACTTATCAGGCCCACTGGGCCAGGAACTCTAAAAAGCAGTTTGGATGCTGCGGCCTGCCAGCCCTTGCTCTGAAAAGTCCTCTCCATGGGCCGCTTCAGCATCAACCGACCTTCATTACAAAATCCCTGCTGCTGTCTCTAACTGAGGAGCACTTTGGGACCCGCCCTTCTTTCCACTGGAAAGAAAAATAACACCTGGTAGTGTAAACTGCCTCAAGTACATACTACAAACAATTCAGACTCATGATTTCAGGGAGGCAAAGAGACTGCAGGCAAAGTACTGTGGAGATTGACAGCAGATCAGAAAACTTGTCTAAGTTTGAGTCTAACATTGATCTCAGCACAATCTATGTCTACCCGTGAGAAACTTAATCAAGAGAAGCAAGAAATTCAAAACAATAAAGGGAGTAGATAGTAAACGCAGCTGCAGCTGGCTTCTGTTTGGATTCTTGGGATGTCTGTATTGTAGATAACTAATAATAGTATAGTGTAGTTAAAATAGCCAATGAACCTGTTGTAGTAGTTAAGTAACCAATGGACAATGAGCACAAATGATAAACATACAAAAGTGTATATATGACACTGGCTTTTAGAATAAACGCTTTTTGCCTGCACTTTACACTGGACTCAGTGTGTGTCGCGCGTCCGCCCCAACTGCGACAAAGTACCACTTAACCTACCAGGAGGCACGGAGAAGTCAGGAGAGGACAAGGACACCTGTTTCACTCACTGATGGCTTTTCCCAGTCTTATTACCAACCCTGGCCATCAGCATTTCAGTTTGACCCATCCTTCAGCACAGATACGATAACTGTGATATGACAGATGAGACCATTTCCCCCATTGCTGAGATGAGATCCTGGCTCTGTGACAGGTAGGACCTGTGTTCCCAGAGCAGTACCTCTTGGACGTGCTGCTATGCAGGGTAGCACTCATAAAACCACCTCTGTAAACAGTAGGCAGCCGTTCCCTTCCAGAGGAGACTCCAAGCACTCCCTACAGTGTGTTCCACCAGGAACAAGTGCACATTGTTTCCCACTTTGGGCAGCACTTCTGTGCCTTAGTGAACTGGCTGTTACCCCTGCAGCTCAGGTGACCATGGGCATTAGACAGGGATTGTAGAGATATGGGAAAGGTTTCAAATTCCTCCACTGATGCTGCCAGTATGATCGCTGTTGGTAAAGGAGAGTAGGGAAAAAGAGTTTAAAATTAATTTAGGACTAGTTGTTCAAATCAGTATGACCTGGGGCTTAAGATGAACTTATTTTATTTTGTACAGAGCCCAAGGTTGCCTTTCAAACAAAAAGGAGGCAAAGGTAATTGCAGATTTGAATGACTGCAGTTGACAGCCATTTGTATCTTTTACACAAGGAACAAAGGAGTCTTGTTATAAGCATCTGATTAAAATCTAAATAACAATGTTTTGATGGAAAGGAAAAAGGAAGAGTTATAAGAAGACTGGAGTAAGTTTATGGAAACAGACAGAAAAAAAAGACATTTATAAATACAGCATCAAGAAAAGAAAAAAAAAACAAAGCAGAATAAGAAGTGAGTGAGAGTGGGAGTCTGAAAGTCAAAAAGTGCAGTGTGCCTGACATAGGCAGGATATAGCTCCAGAAATATGTTTGAAATGAGAACGTAGGTTAGAAATTAGCATTACACAGCAAGAGCAGAGAGACATTGTGGGGACAGGCAGGAACTAGGCAGCGCTTCACAAGTCATAGAAAATTAAGGAGCAGCTGTAGTTGTAGGCAACTGAGTCTGTAATTATGATGGCTTTCAAAACAAGGCGGCCTTATGGGACTCAGAGTTTCCAAAGAGAAAGCAACAAGAGCAAAATCTTCTGTGGGGAAGGAAGCAGATGCAAATTACACTGTATGTCTCTAACAATTTGAATAAGTAGTAGGAAATCTTCAGGAAATAACACCTGTTCTGCTATTTATGCCAGAAAAAATAAAACCTAATCTCTGGTTTGCATCATATATCATGCATCCCATGTGGAGAAACAAGACTGCTAGACCCAGCTCTCACCTATCATAGACACATCTTCTTGGAGAGGAAACTGCTTGACCTGTTAAAATGTTTAACCATCTAATTTGCAAATCCTAGCACATCTGTACAGAGCATCCGCAATAAACAGGTGTATTACCTAAAGAAACTGCCCAGCTCTTCATCATGCTTTGCAATGATTATGCTATAAACGTAGTCAACAGGAAAAAAAAAAAAAAGCAGCCCTCCAATATTGTTAACATCACTTCTGGAGAAAAACATTATCAAGCAGAAAAAACCATCTATTTAGTAGTTACATCGATTTTCTGTGGTCATTGATGTGACAGTTGGCCAACAGGATTCAAGTAATTACAAGCATCTCCTTTCAAGGACAAAGAATATTATTTAGGACTATAAGGAATATATGATTTGCGCAGGAAGTTATGACTCTAATGTGATACATGGTTTTCTGTAAGTGAAAAAATTATCCACAGTGGAGCTTGCAAGATGTCAGAAAGGCCAGCTACTTTATTCAGAAATACGTGAGCTGCCAAGATCATCTTCATGCCACTAAGTTCTGGCCATTTTAGTTTGAACTGGTGGTCATGGAGATATTTCTGCTGCTTTTAAGTCTGTCTACTCCATTTATCATCAGAGAAATAATTATAGTAAACCTAACAGGTAATAATGTATTATTTTAAGTTTCTGAGACCAGGTCCAGGCATCAGGAAAATAAAGCCAGAAAGAAGGAAGCTGGTTCTTGCAGGACCATATTTAATGATGGTGGACAGAACACTTAATCTGTTTAGGTCTCAATCACACTGCCTATGAAAAGAGGATAATAATGGTGTTTTTTTCTGTGTCTGCTTTAACATCTCCAGAGAAGAGATGTTGCACAATAGCAAGTGATGTCATTCCTGTTACTTTGCCTCTTCCATTTGGGGCAGAAGGTCAAAACCAGCAGCCCACTCTGTACTGATGCAAAATGCTTCCTGTGCCACTGACACATAAAACTGGGAGCAAATCTGGCTCTGATAGTCTTTTTCAGGGATAATTTGGATTATTTGTGCAATGTAACTTTCCTCAAATTATCTGGACTTTTTGGGGCTAGAGAGCAATAGTGCTCGCTTCATAAGAATCAAAAACAACAAGTCGAGCTGTTCTGGCAACTTTTGAGAGCACAGATATGAAACAGCGCTGTAAACAACAGAGCACCGTGGGTTTTCCCCAAAGCTTGGGTAAAATTTCCCTGCTGCATCCCTGCGGCACAGTCGGGACAGCTCCCGGGTCACTCCCGGCGGTTGCTCGCCGTCGCGGGCTCTGTCCGTGGTGCTGACTCCCTCCGTCTCCGCGTCAGTCGGAATTAAAACCTCATTAGGTGGAGGCAAGAAACAGCCTGATAATGCAAACGTGCCTAAAAATTCTAGTTTGGGGCATCTACAAGTGTACAACTACCTCCAAGTTGTGTTTTGGCAAACAGAGTCCTAGCCATTTTAAAATAGTTGTCAGCAGTGAAGATCTTCCCCTTGGGTAACCTTTCATGGTATGGTTTTCCTTTTTAAAAAATCTGGCTAATTAGTGTCTCTTCCTAACCTCAGCTGTTGTGGTACCACTGCAATAGCAAAGGAAAACATTAGGCTTGCACATTTTTTATACAGGAAGTCATTAACACTGCATCTATTTAGAACTGCAGGAAGACCTTCATTTGGTGCAAAGGTGAGTTTGAATTTCACTGTATTTGAGATTAAACCAATAAGCTCATGAAGTGCTATGGAAACTTGAAAGGAAACTCAGATGGCTTACCCCCAAATTCATAACTCATCTTGAATTCAATACAGCCAACAGTACAATGATTGTTTCCTGATTTATTTGCTCAAAGGGACAACTATCCTCAATGGTTTCCTGCAGCTGCCAGTTCTCCTTTGGAGCCACTTACTCAAGCAGTCATACAAAACAACTTTACCTGTCTTAAGAAAGCTAATATCAGATACAGCTGAGAAACTGAGCCATTTAATTTTTCCTGTATATTTATCCCTTTGGATTATCAAGGTGGGAAAAAAATGTTTCTTTCTTTAAAAACAATGAAATAAAAATTGCCTTGTTTGGTTATCATTTCTTTTTTAACTAGACAGAAAGCCAGAGATGTCTTACCTGCCTGCTTTTGTGATGATCATCTCTGTCCCAATGTCATGAAATCTTTTCCAGAGGTCTGCACACTGCAGCTCTACCTGGATCTCTTCCATGGATGAAGGTGGAGGAGGCTGAGGCCCTGAGCCACCAGATGTAAGGTCAGAATGGGAGCCAAAGGAGCAGGATGTCCTTTCTGCCAGCACCTCTGTGTCTGACCCAGTGCTCTGTTCTGAGTCTGCAAAGTAAAGAAGCCAGGTAAGACACTTCAGTTCTACCTACTGTGTGAGGGGTAAGAGGAGGAAAGAGGAAAGTCAACACCAGAAGTGCTGTAGAATAGTACGCTGGCCTGTTATATGGTATATATATATGTATATATGTATATGGTTTTTTGTGATTTATAGCCTGATTTGGGGCTCTGAGTTTCCAACATGATACTTGGCTTTTTTTGTAAAGTTTTAGAAACAGCTGAAAAAAGGACCCTCAACAAAAAATACAAATAGTAGCCATGAATGGTGGGAGTACAAAATATAGATGAAAAACAGAAATGAAAATAAATTAATTCAACCTGTCTTTTCAAGCTAAGACTTAGATGGGCTCACTGGAAAACAACATTCCATTTAATTGAATATTCTCCTGCAGTACTATTAAAGACTCAGTTATTTTTAAACATCACAGTTTTTTATTCCCTTTAATATCTTCGTTATCAAAAACAGTGAACATTTTTTTATTTTTCTATTTGGCAGCACCATTCTGGAAATGTGCTTTATTTGCTCCTATAAAACTTTTTTTGAAGAATGATATTTCCTGGAAAGATAACCATGAAGCTTTTGGTGAGGAAAATGCTCTAGGCTACTAAAGGACAAAAAAAAGGTGATAGTAAACATATGGAATATGCTACCAAGGAAACAATTGAGGAAACTGCAGAAGAGATCCCATAACACAATATCCTGTGTGGGGGAGAAGAAGGAGGTTTGCTCAAAAAATAAACAACCAAACAAAAAAAGTGAGGTTCAACTAATTTAAAAGTCCAGGCTGGTATGTTGAGTCAGGTGGCCATTTCTTTGCAAAAATGTTTCATGTAATTATTATGTTTATATATGTTGTATGTATTCAGTCCTCATTTTCATACAGAGGGCGGAGGTGAAATTTTGCAAAGAGCAGTGTTAGTTTGCACACCCACATAGCATCAAAATTATTCACAATACGTTCTGCAAAGCAATGTGCTTATGCTTTGAACCTTATTTTTAATAGATTTGCACTAGTACTATGTAGATGATTAAGAAAGGAGTAAAATTACGTGAAGCACTCCATCAAATGGCTCAGGAAGTGCTCTGTGGATTTCAAAGAAGGTACAGAAACAGTATTTTAGCGTGTCCTCATTGATCACACGAGTAACAGCACCCCAGTTAATGAACAAAAGGGTTGTTTTCTCCACTTGAAGAAAGAAAGAGGTATCTCTGGCTGCAAAGGAAACCAAAGGAGACAAAAAGTAACAATCTGTGCTAAAAATGTGGTTAAACCATGGCATCTAAAACTCCTTCCATACCAAGAAAATGCCAGAAACTGTTTAGCCACCCTGGGGTCACGGAGGCTGAGTCTGAGGTTTACAGTGTTTCTGAGAGACGGTGTCTCCTGGAGCAGCTAGCACATCAGTGCAGAGGGCTATGGTTAAGGGGGAGGAGGCAGTGGAGGTACCACCCACAGAACCACCATCCTCACCTCCTGCCGCATGGAAACATTTCTGGAAAATCCATTTTGCTGTGGTACGGACATAAACTGTTTGACTGATAGTTTATGAGAAACTTCCAGCCCCAAGTGTCATCAAGAAGCATTTATCTTTCGTGAGAGCCCTAGGTGATGTCATTGGACAGGGGACATTCTGCCTGAGGGATGTTTTCAGTGAGCTTTGCCAGTTATTTAGACAATCTGCCAGTACAATGCAGAAATTCTGCAGGATGTGAGAAAGGTTCAGTACTTATTGCTCCCAATCCATTCTGAGCAGGGAGTCCTTTATGTCTCCCATGGACTTCCAAGTTAGGCTGAAGCAACAATAGGTCCATCCCTCTAAAGGAGTAGCACAAACTTACACATAGAGGATTGTTACACGGAGACCAGCGCTACACCCAAAACTAATATCCTACATACAAGGCGATTCAAGGTAATATGGGGTGATCTCTTGGGGCTCTATGGCCACAGGACAGATAATCAATCTGATAGTACAGAGCGCCTGAGACATTGTCTCCCTGCTACACTACCCCAATGACACAGGAGCAAGTCTTATCTTCCTCTCACTCAAATTATTCCACCTCAAAGCGTTGGAGAAGTCAGCATGAGTAGGGGTCACTACGCTTAGGTCTTCCTTGGGATGGTTAATCCCTTTGTTGTTCAGCAAAAAGAAAGAGGATGATTCACAAATCACAGTAAGACCTGTTTTTACATCTGCTCATGTCCTAAACCATTAACCGCAAGTCTTATATCTTCTCTGAGTTCACAGAATCACAGAATCAAATAGGTTGGAAAAGACCTCTGAGATCATCAAGTCCAGCCTTTGACCGAACACCACCATGGCAACTAGACCATGGCACTAAGTGCCACATCCAGCCTTGCCTTAAACATCTCCGGGGATGGTGACTCCACCATTTCCCTGGGCAGTCTGATCACCCTTCCTGTGAAGAAATTCCTCCTAATGTCCAACTTAAAATAAACTACACTGGGAGTCCAAAGGGAGGGAAAAGCAGAGTCCTCCTTCTGAAATGAGGTACTAAACTGTAGGTCTGAATCTAAAGAGACGGGTTTAGACCACTTCACCTGTGCTTGGTTCGGGCACTCAGAAACTCTGTCCTCTGAGGCAGTATAGTAAACGGCCAATAGATGGCACTTGCCTAGATGCGGTCCTCACTTCATTCCAGCATTTCCTGGACAGCCTTTCAAACTGGGCATGTGGCTTTGGGAATCCCTGGGAATTAACTGGAATTGCGTGCTGCAAAAAATTAAGTATCACAGGCTTAAGCCCCCTCTCACTGGTTTTATACTGATATCATCTCACTGACTTTAAAGACTTCTGGAGAAGTCAAAGGAGAGCTATAACCTTGGGTATAATTTTCCATGCTGGCACAAACCAAAAATTTCAAAATGAGCTCACAACTTACTGATAAGCCAGGATCTACCCAAACATGTGGTACCACACAAAGGAGAACAGGACTCTTTTTTCCCCAAGGACACTACTTTGTGACCTGAGTTACAAACTTTTATTACCCCTCAGTTAGTGCACAGAACAGTAACTACCTCTCCTTCTTCTAATTTTGGAAATGGAGAGTCGCTAGAGTTGTTGCTCTTAGTTCAGACTCAATAGAGACTGAGACATGTTTTGTGTTTTCTTCAGCCTTTCCTGAGCTAAGCTCTCCTGAATGCTGTCATCTAGTTGGAGACACTGAGTTCAGACCCAGGGAATTCAGGGGAGGTTAAGTGCATGTGACAGATGAAATTCAACCCTAGTGACAACCAGGTCTATAAGACTCTGTGACTTTTAGCTGGAGTTCTCTCCATGTGCTAGGATTTTGAATTAATCAAGACACAGGTGTGGACATCTGTAAGTGAGAGATCTGCAGAGGGCTGCAGGGTGATCCAGTCTTGATGTGCAGTAATTAATTGTGCCAGCTGGCAGCTAGCACAGCTCAAGCCACTCTGCTGCACATACTTGCTCGCCATGAAACAATCAGGAAGATCTGAATATCCTTCTGGCATTCAAACTGGGAATTTGATTTCTTCACACGCCAGCTTCAGTGGGGTGCAACTTTGCTAAACTCAAAGAAATTGCTTGTGAACACCCAGAGATGCAGACTGGAGCTGGTACTACATATCGTGTATGACTGAAGGACGAACAGGATTTCTGAGGAAGAGAAGATACCGATAGTTTCTTCTAGCTCAAAAGTGACAAGATAAGAGTATTTGTCTCTCCTTTAAGAAGAGCCTTTTACAAAAGCCCACTTTCTGAACTCAAGGTCCAGTCACAGGGAAATGCAGATTCCATGGCATGGCTTCCTTTCAGAGTTAGGAGACATTCTCAGACTAGTGTCCCAGGAATGCTGACTCTCTTGCTCTGTGTTTGGCTGCAATCTTACTACATCTGGATGTGGCACTTAGGGATATGGTTCAGGGGTGATTATGGTGGTGCTAGCTTGACTGTTGTATATCTACAAGGTAGATATAGAAGGTCTCTTTCAACCCTGATGATTCTGTAATTCATGCCACTTTAGGCATAAGTTAAACAAGCAGCCATTAAAGTAGTTGTATGGTTTTCTCTTGCTAGATTACAGTCCTTGAGAAATAATACTTCACAAGATGCTCATCTGTCACTGACAACTAACAGAAGTGGGAATAGATGCAACTGAGATTTCTAAGCCTACAGTATTTCACTGGACTTTCAGCTGGGATAGACTCAGGTCAGTGTTCCTTATTGTTTTTACAGGAACCCATGAACCTGCACTTTCTCATCTTAGCTGCTTTTCTTTACGAGGTTGTTCCTCTCACCTGTCTGCTCGAAGAAGGGCCCTTCCTGCTGCACCATAGCTATGGAGGTGAACATATCCAAAGCTACTGCTGACTACACAGTTAGTATCAATCTGCCTCTTTCATTTCCCCATTCTTTCAAATCTCTTCTAAAATCACCCGTTTCCACTCTTGCTCATCCCTTATGTTCTTTTTTTCTAATGTTTCCACCAATTATTTCTGCTGTTCTGGGGAGTGATGTGTAGCCAGAAGAAAACACAAACATTTCAGTCTTTGTGGAGACAGACATGGTGCCCACAGGGAAATGCCAATGCTTAACTCTTCCAGACTAATAGGTTTTTCCTTACAGATAGTACAGAGGAAATATTAAACGCTGTAATGCTGTCACTTGTTACAGGCAACTTGCTACACAAACAGGCTGACCAAGTGATTTTGACCATGGGACCTGGACCGATCTGTCAAAGCCAGACAGGCTATTGCAAGAACTGCATTTCAAGGAGGTTGAAACTATCTGATGGGAAAACATGTAAAGTTCATGGAAAAGACCCTGGGTTAAATGTGCAAAAAAAATCTCTGAGGCCTGAAGTATAACTCTCTTTTGCTGTCACTGGGCAAAAAGGCAGTTCCCTTTCTAGTGCCTTGCTGGATGTCTTCCAACCATCCCTTCCTACCACGCTGACCAGGCATCCAGCTGCTTACTGCAGCTTAACAGTACCGGAGGAGAGGAAATTTCTCAGCACTTTTAGCAACCTTTGAGTCTAACCAGAGGGTCACTTTCAGAGCTTCCAGGGATACCTTTGGCCACTTCCGAGCTTACAGAAGAACATGAAAGTAGTTCTGATTTTTTTCTTTCTTGATCCTTTTTGCATTTCTACTGTCTCTGTATCACCCTGGAAATCCTCAGCTCAGAATTTCTTCTGATCCACAAATCCCCAGGCTTCTTGTTGGCAGATAGGAAGAAAGACACCGTTCTCACAAGCGTGGTGATCCTGAGGTCAGCATCGGCACTGAGTGCCCCAAGATGATAGACAGAATCCCCAACTGGTTTCCAGCACCAGTACTCTGTGTCCTGGGATCAGAGCCCTCCTACACGAACCAGCAAGGTGCTGCTGCTTGACTTCTTTCTATGACTCAGCTGGCTACTATTCCTCATGTAAATTTCCTAGGTTTTTGTCAATTTGGTACAAGAGGCAAACTGGAGATATTAAAAGACTATTTTCTATGCAGTTTCATAGATGAATCTTCAGCAGAATTTTTGCTGCAGCTGAAGCACAGCAGGGATACTACTCCCTTTATTTAATCAATACAAAAAGTAGAGCTCAGTTTAGTCCTCGGCCATCATGCAGCTCATGCACTCAACAAATGTTTTACTTCAAACTATCATAAATGTAAACTACAGAAGTGAGAACAATGACAAAATCCTTACATACATAAAACACCACTTACCCAGAGGAACCCAACAGGCTTATTCTCTTTCTCTTATGACTTTTTCTTCTCTTTTTTCTTTTTTTTTTCTGGTTCTTTTTTCCCCCTATGTGTAGGTATCTAATGTAGATCCTGTCAGATTCCATCAGCATAAAGATTTCTCTTAGATGGAATGTGGCAGCTGTTACAAGCTGTTAAGGGTTTGGTCTTTTACTGTTTATTTTTGTTTGCAGGGTTTGTGAATATTTAGTGCAACAGGTGGTCCTTCCCTCTCTCCTGCAGTTGATTTGCTGGCCATTAGGATCTTCAGACTACAAAGAAGGTACGAAATCCCGGACATGTACGGAAAAAGAAAATTTGGGGAACTTCTTTTTTTTGTTTCTATTTTTTTCCTATTAACTCAGCTGAAATTAGCAGAGCGGACACTTTGCTTTTTCTGCTGGTTGCAGACAGATCTCATGGTTCTTTTTAGATTTATGATTTTCAAACTCTCTACTGCCACCCCACAAAATCAGCAGCCTAAGAACCATGCATAAAGCAGTGTGACATTACTGGAATTTAGAAACAAAATGTCACAACCCTATAAAAGTGAAAGAACAGAAACTCACTAAGTCCAAACAGTTCATAAGAGTGGAAATTCATCTGGCTGTGGTGTGGCAGCTGCTGGTGCAACTACTTCAGGTACACAACCGTTTTCCCTGATAATTAATGCTTGGGGAGAAGCTAAGCCGAAGACCTCAGTAACTTCAAAAACACACAAGAAGTCTGGCTGTGGCAAAGGCAGCAGGAGCAGCAGAGGTGAAGCCGTCTGGAGTTCAACAGAGCCGTTCAAATTAGCACGGTGTGTTTTGCACAGCTGATCCCGCAATTGCTCTTGCTGTAGGCAAAGGTTTCTAAACACTTGGTGATTGTAACCATATGGACACACTGCACACAACAAATAGCACAAAGATAGTTCTGCAGGTGTTCTTATAGATTATCTTATCCCCCTCAACTTTTCCATTCACCCACATGTCCTACTACATTAATCATCCCTTCTTCCAGCATTAGGCCCGGTATTAACTACCTACAGCTAGAATTTATAATCTGCTTATTACTGATGATAGAGTCGTAGAATGATTTGGGCTCAAATGAACCTTTCAAAGTTCACCCTGTGTATTCCCCAATAATACTTATTATTATTACATTCATGGCTTTAAGTTGCAACCAATATCAGGATTTACTGATCTGGAGACAGTGCAAACCTGTCCAAACCAAGAACTTCTTCTATATTCGTGCTGCATTGCAATCTCAGGCAGCCAAAAGGAGCATTCAAGTGATTCATTTCTAGCCTAAGACCCTTTTATGAAGCCACGGCAGGACAAAATGGCATTCATGTCAGCAAGACTCCGAAAGACAAAACCGGAAGATGTTGTAGAGATTGGGAAATGTCAGACAAATGAAAAGCCCTGGTACAGTCACAAGTGGTATAAATAGAGACAAGCTGATTCTGAAGTGAAGAATTCCTCTGGTACTTTAACCTCAAGCTCTTCTTCGTCCTCCTGATACAGAGTGCTATAAGGTGTTTTTGTAAGATGACTTGAGCCAACAAAACATGCCAAACCCACTCAAAAAAGGCTGCACTTACCAAAACTGAGTTTAAAGCCAGTACTTTTATCACACATCTGTATCCCCATGGCAAACACAACTAGTAGGAGAATATGAAAACAAACAGAAAGACACAAAAAACCTCACGGTGGCTTTGGCTCTAAATGCAAGTCTTGCATCAACTTGACTGTGCACTGCCAAGAGCTGACTGCCTCAGCCTTGTCTTATTCCATGTAAGACTGAACAAAGAGACACAAGACTCAGCAAAGAAAAAATCACCGATTCACTGGTATGCTCCAGCTGCTCTGCTCTGCTCCAGCAACGCAAAACAGCTGTAAACCTGGTTGAACCAGAAAGTTAAATTGGGTTTATGACTTCTCAGTATTGGCAAAGAAGTACAAAGCAGCTGGAGTTTACTAGTGTACTTAGCCCTGGGGGTTTGCCCTTGAAAGTTAACTTTTGCTCCAGCCAGAAGAAAGAATATCAGCCACAGTTAAACTTTAAAGGGGGTTTTCATCTCACAATCTATTGTAATTTTTCAAAGAATGCTGAGAAAAAGAAAGCTTATACACTATGCTAACATACAGTTTAGGACCAGACATCCAAGAAACCAGCTCCAGTTTTCATCTGCATCAGGTGAAAATGGAGATGCTGACTGCTGGGCTCTGAACTCATCCTTGACAAGCACAAATTCTTGTTGCAGAAGTGTAAGCTAGGTGACCAAGATTGTTCTGAGCAGTACCACAGCATAGGTTTTCTCTGTAGACTTCATACCAAATCCCATCGTATTCTCTGACTAAAACTGCCTGCAGATCATCATTCCATGCTTTAGACTATCTATCACAACCAAAAATATCCCTTCAAATAGATGTCAACCAGAAACCTGTTCTATAAACTCTCCCATCCGTGGATGGTGCTATCTTGTTTGTTTAAAAGAATTCTATAAGCATAATTTTTCCTGGCAGAGGCTTCTGGCAATTGTGTTTCAGGAGAAGAAAATCCTCTGAAGTAGCAAAAGTTTGACTCAGGGTTTGATGTTGAATTGTTGTCTTCTGGTAAGCAAGAATAGCTTGGGCCTTCAATATGTCAGACGAGCTTTGAGGAAAATGCAATTTGAAATTTTGGTATAGAAGAAACCAAGAGATTCTTAAAATTCCCTGAGGAGATTCTCTGCAGCTGTCAGTCAGATTGGACTTAGGACAAGGAATCACCAGCACAGCCTAACAAAAAGACTGCTCAGTAGTGAATGTTTATAAAGACCATATTTAAAATAATACAGGGCTTAAAAAGAGCATGCAGGAAAGTAAGATTCAGTTCAATCAGAAGAAAAAATAAAAGAGTATAATGTTGAAGAAAATGCAGAGGATCGCAGAGAACGGCAACCTTTAAAAACCTGAGAAGTACTAGGGAGAAAAGTGGGATGTTATTAAAAGAAGAGGGAGGTGAAATTGATGACAATTTTAATCTGGCCAAGATCCTGAACTGTGCAGACTACAAAGAATTTGTCTGGCCAATGTCCAAGAGTTCATGTAAAATTAAAGAGTGGAAATGCACTTGGAAGTTAGAGCAAGCTAAAAAAAAATGAGAGACCAGGCATTAGATACATTATACGCTGTGGCCTGTAAACGTAGAGTCATTATTCTTATAAACAAAACCATACAACAAATATTTAGAGACCAACCCAAACCAAAATGCTGGCTCTAAATAACCACAAA
Source organism: Oreocharis arfaki (assembly GCA_013398015.1). Lineage (NCBI taxonomy): Eukaryota > Metazoa > Chordata > Aves > Passeriformes > Paramythiidae > Oreocharis > Oreocharis arfaki. The sequence goes on from VZRR01009218.1 coordinate 453,781, forward strand.
TTGTGCAGGAGTTTGACACTAGATCCCAGCTCTGTGATAGGCCCTTCCCTAGTGGAAGGGGGCACCAGCTCTGGGACAGTCTGTTTCTGGATTCTGCGGCTTGGACTGCTCTCTGCCAGACAGGAAAAAAAAATCCTTTGTAAAAAAAAGGAAAACATGACACAAGATTAATGCTGCAGAGGTATCTATTCTCTCTGAGACCAACGTGAAATCCTTGGGAAATTTAAAACAACTGCTGAGTCCAGAAAATAGTAAGCCTTTTTGTAGGCACAAACATAGCTCAAATACAAGAAGCTTAACATTTTAAATATTTGCAAGCTGATATTTGGTGGCCTACAAACCACAGGGAAAGAGACATTTTACATGTTTCCCTATACCATGGTGGTTATCATGACAGTAGTATCAGGGAGCCAGATGGTATCTTAATAACAGGGAAAGTCCTATATTTCCCTCAGTCCTTTTGAACTCTTGGCATTGCCATCACACAGCAGTGAGTCCCACCATGTAACTGTGCACACAAGAACAAAAAGAGTACTTTTTTGTGTTAAAATTATTTGCCTTTATAGTATGGCTGCCTGTTTTCTGCAGTGTTATAACAAGATAAATGCCACTCTATGCATTTCCTTTCTAAATCTGACTTTTTCAGAAGGAAATCATTAGGAAATTTCCACGGGAATGGTTTCACAAGAAAAATGCAGCTCCATTAAGCTGAAGTTTCAAGTTTAAGTTGTTCGTTTCATTCACAATCTACAATTTTCTTTTGGGAAAACAGTAATTATCAGGCTGTTCCTGCTGAACTGATGTTTGGGTTTGTAATAGTTCAACAAATCATTAAAGTGCATTTTTTTCATCTACATGCTATATTAGCCAAGCTGTCTCTCAGACCTCCCACATCCCTTTCTGAGCCAGACTTTGGAAGACTATCTGCCCTCATACAATTTAGATTGCCTTCTATCTAAACTTCTTGACTGTAATCCAAATCCTTTCAGATTTCATTCATAACAAAGCTTCTCCTTGACTCTAAACACTTCAGTGTCTCGCTTGCTGAATCTGCCCTGTTTTTATTACGTACATGGGTACACACACACTTGAAGACACATAAATACATGTGTGGGATCGAGTTCCTAAAAATGTATTTGGGGTTTAAATCAGTGATCTGCCAGTAGCTCACACAGCAGAAATTATAGTATTTTCAGTGGTACTTTCCTCTGCAAAGTTTCTTGCAATCTGATGCTCTGTTTGCTGTTTCGGTCACCTCTGCAGAGTGACTGGCTGTTCTTCCTAAACAATAAGTCTGGGGTATTTTTCACAAGTGACAAATATATTCTTCCTTTGATTTGCTTCACATACAACTGACTTGCAGCCCAACCAGCCAATTTTCCGCCTCTGACTATGTAGCCACACAGGTAGGAATGAGAGAAAAGATTCTCCAGAGGAACCTGAGCACAGCTCTGGTTTTTCAGCTTCTAGCATTTCAAGACCAAGCTAGGAACAAAACAAATTATTTTTAAAAGTAACAAAATGGGGGATGGAGTTGGTATGAGTTCATGGGGGTAGAACCACGAGCGACTGAATAGGTTACAGGGCTGTATTACAACAGTACGTTGCATGGACCTGGAAAAGATGTGTTAGGAACTTCAATCAAGCCTGTACTATGAAAGGCAACTGTGTCATATAAACACAATTTAATTTGAAATCTGAAATATCACATCCACATGCCAAGCCACAAATTGAATTTCCCCTCAGAATTATTCTAAAATCCCACAGCTCCCATGTACTTCCACAGAGGAAAAGCAGCACAAAACTGGTGACTTGGCCTGAGGGATCAGCCTCAGTGAACGCATTCTCTCCTTTTCCCTTAACATTCATGCTCCTTAGATGTGTATTTGTGGGTTGGCTTTTTCTCTTTTCTTTTAGCGACTGTCTTCAGCTGAAGCTCCCCAAGTCACATCCTGACACACTCTGCCAGCCACAATCTCACATGTCCAAGTCCTACATGCCATCACACACGCTGATTCCAGGAAGCGCACGCTGCTGGACTTTGTTCCCTCCCCTGAGCCACCCTGATTTGCGCCTGCTGAAGCCGTGGTCCCAAGTGTTGTAACACCTCCACTGCACAGTTGTCCCACATGTGTATATCCTATTATCCAAACAGCAGATGCACCAGCATGCATTCACACACATAGTCCAACATCTGGTGATCACAAGCTCACTGCAAAAGCTCCATGGACTTCATTCATCTTTACAAAACTCACAAACACTTCATCTGTACGACTGAAGAGGTGCATAACCTTTTTCACTTCACTGAAGGAAGTATGTGCTTTTAATGTGGCATTTACAGGCACACACAGGGAAATACAACCAATCACTTGCACTTACTCTAAAAGCATTTATTTAGTCCTTCTGAATAATAGAGCATGAATGGCTCTGACATAAACACTTCACAGGTGTTGCACACAATGTGCATATAGATACACACCTTTCTATTCCTTAGTCATACCCGTACCTGCGACTACGTGCCTTACCTGCTGTGAGGCTCACTTTTCCACTTTCTGGTTAGAAGTTGTGCCAGAATAACACTGATAAAAGGAAATGGAGAAGCATATCCAGATAGTTATAAAATTAAAAACATCCTGCTGCTTAGGACTGAAACTGATGCTTGCATAATTCAGCATTTCTGAATGTTGGACATTTCCAGTCTGTTTTCCTTTGTTTCTCTCATCCACATCTAATATAAAAGATATGTTCAAGGAGAATGTTGGCAAAACCTTCTGATAGTTTGGTATTTTATGAAAAATACTTTAATTCAGAATGTTCATGCCTGCCTGACTCTCAGTTCAGCACACTAGAAACAATAGGATGCCCCACTGTGATGTCCTCTGGGAAGTGCACGGCCTGGAAACACTGAAGGCACAAAGGTCTCAGGTTTGCCTGATTCCCCCACCAGTGATGTCAAAGCAGCACTGGTGACCTCAGAAAGCAGTTGGTTTCTGTGACCTCAGATAGCACCCTTTAGGGATGTCAAAAACAGGGCTAGTAATTTTCTGTGTATGAATACTCACGCATTTCAACCATGTAGAACTAAACTATTTCATAACCCATCCTTTTAAAACCTTTAAAAGCATGTACTACACTTGGAAAATTATATGCATATTTTGAGTTAGCTGAGGGTTTTTTTCCAACCATCTTTTCTCTAAAAAGGTTGGGCTTTTTGACAGTGGAAAGAATGGCTTGCTGTATCTTACTGCAGATGAGAAGAAGAAATATGATGCCTTCTACTGAATTACTTTATTTGGAGAACAAGGATTAACATCTTCATGTGGAAAGGAAATCTACAAAAATCTCAAAAGTTTCAATCTCATCTACTACTAAAAATGTAAATGTATTTTTGGAGTAGAAAATGAGAATTTACATCACCATTAACTTCTACTTTAGCCTTCAGGATATGAGTTTAAAATAATACCAACAGATATACGGATAGTACATTGAATTTGTGGTCTCCACATGTCTCTCAAAAAAGCCCTATTCTACTTCATTCTGCCATCCAGTTTTAGAACTCTCACACTGAGACACTCCTCCCTCACTTAGGGGCTTCTATCACAAACAACTGTGGCACAGAGAAAGCTGAAAGTGTGCTACCACAGAAATCAGAATGGAAAGTCAGAATTACTCAAACTAAAGCCCAGAGATGGAAAGACCCCCATGGACACCAACACACTAAGAATTCAGTGCCTGTCAGTCCTACCAGCACTTGTTACCATTCAGCATATTCTGCACAAAAGGTCTTAATGAAAAAGTCTGTGACTTTTCTGACATACAGATTCTTCACATCCTTCCCAGACGCCACTGCAGATTTATCTTACTGCTGAGATCAAGAACACAGAGGAAAAGCAGAGTTTAATTTGTCATTGGGCTTTCATTGGGAGTGGGGCGTAATTGCACAAGCAGCCAGATAGCACATCCCTTATTGTGTTTCTAAACATATTGTTTCATCACTTATTTTATTATCTCTGGTGCTCTTGTGCATCCTCCCGTGCCCTCCTTATTGCTGAGATGCTGCCAATCTGTGGCTCAAAACTTCCTTTCAGCCCTTCCCATACTGCAGCATGAAGTGGTTGGAGAGAAGCACTGAACTAAAAAGGGATCCACCAGTTCTCGTGGGGAAAAAGAGGAGAAGAAAAAGATAGTTTCAGGAGAACATACTTTCCTCCCCCTCTCTCCACCTTCCCCTCAATCATACTTCTGTCACCCTCTTCTTGTGTGGTAAAATTTGATGTGAAAAGCAGCCCGGGCTTGTCTCTGATGCTGCTGAGTTTGACCACGCGGCTACAGGAGGACGCAGCAATTTCCTCTCCCAGTACAGTTTCAAAGCCCCACAGAGATGCTTCAAAGTGAAGCTCTGACCCACCCCTTCCAGCCTGGAGCCCAGCAGGGTCTGAGGTGCAGCTGGGCTGCTCTTCAGTGAGATCCTCTGTGGAAGGTGGAGAGGGAGAGGGAGGGAAAGGACAAGGCTAGAACAGAAGTACAACAAATGTACAGGGTAAGAAAGGAGAAGGAAGAGGCCGGGGATTAGGACAGTTTATTGGTTGGAATTGGCTTCTTGGCACCAAATGCTGTAACGAGAGGACAGTCCAGGAGTCAATACAGCCTTACACCTTCTCACGAAACACACCAGCAGAAGGAAGGACAGTGAGCCAGGCTAATGTCCTCAATGCCACACCATTCTTTGCCTCCCTTTCCACAGGTCATGTCAGTCTGGCTTTGTGCCGCTGGCTGCAGGACTGATCTGCTCTAGCAGGTCGGTTCATTTCCTCCTGTGTGGAAAGTAGGGACCTCTTAACCCATCGCAGCAGCTTTCTTGCCCACATCCATTTCATGATGGAGAAAAACATTAACACAGTAGAGAAATGCGGGGTTGCTTCAACAGAACACTCTTTGTTGCATAAAGCACCCACAATCCTGACTGGCATTCTGGTTTTGACTCCTGAGAGGCTGTTTTTTACATAAATTTTATGGCATTTAGGTGTAAAGAAACTAGTACTAAAATGCTTTCACACATTTGCACAGAGCAGTTGCAGGCAAGTTCCACTGAGGTATAAAGACTAAAAGAAAAAAAAACCAGAAAAGAAAACAAATAAAGTAAAAGAAAAAAAAAAAAGTGGCTGGCTGAAATTAAATGGCTATTTCCATGGCTGAATCTCAAGATGTCTTTGCAAAATGCCAGTTTTGCAGCCACAGTTACCTTTCTGCTGCTAAAACGAGACAGGATATTTACAGAAAGGTAAACTACTGAAATTTGTTGGCCTCACTTGAAAATAGGAGCAATGGGTTTTCCTCGGAAGGCAGCAAAGCAAATCTAACATTGCATCTGTTACATCCCCTGCCTCTCCATAACTTTCTCTGCAACCAGGGCAAGCCCATCACAAGCTCATTGCACTGAATGTTTCACAAAAAACCAGCTAACTTGTGAATTTTACACTAAAAAGTGTGTCTTTCTTGCAAGGAAAACACAGCCAGAGAATAACCAATTCCTCTGTTTACTGAGTGGGAGGAACTGAGAAGGTCACATCCATGGGGCAGGCTTTGTGTAATTACTGTGGTGTTCCTAAATCCAGGAAGGCATCTCCGTGTCAGCTTATAGGGTTACTCAGCAAGCATAACTTCGCGTTTTTTCTTGAAGAAAGAGTTCTTTACACTGATTGGCAATTGAAAAAATATTCAGTGAGAACTTCCTGTGTGGAGAAGCTTTCAGAGCACAGGGCAAGTGTCCTGTGCTGGATATCGCTGGGACAACCTGTAGTGTTCCACTGCCTTCACCACGCTCACCCAGCCTCACACCCCCAGAACTTGTTCTTCTCTTGTGTTTCAAGCAGCAAGAGGCCCTGCAGCACTCTCTGGAGGGACAGGTGGCAGAGCGTGCCCCATTCCACAGCACAACCAGGAGGCACGCGCTGTCCCCCGCATCGAAACCTGAGCCACAGCACCCCCCTCCTCCCGGAAAGGCTGTGACAAAGAGCTTCCCTCATCCCAGGAAAGGCCACGGTTCTCCCCTGCGTGTAGCACAGGGCACATGCACCAGCACGTGCCTCCTGACACCAGCTGGTTTTGCTGCATCATTGCTGCTGTCCCGCTACCCTGCACATAACCCCTTATACAGCAGCAAGAGTTCTCTGCTGTACAGAGGCACAGGTGGATGGCAGTGGGGGTTATGGTCGGTTCAAACAAGTTGTTTCTGCTACTGCTTCCTCCTCAGGGATGAAGTTCTCTTCCCTGCTCCCTCCCATGGGAGACAGTCCCCCACAAACTTCTCTAACATGAGTCAATCCTTCAGGCTGCTGTTCTTCATGAACTGCTCCAGTGAGGGTCCCTTTCCACCCGGAAAATCTGTCTTTTATGTACAGACTGCTCCTGCCTGGGTCCCCTGCAGGGTCACAAGTCCTGCCAGTAAACCTGCTCCAGCATAGGGTCCTCTCTCCACGGTTCCACAGGTCCTGCCAGGATTTCCTACAGGACCAGAGCCTTCTTTCGGGTATCCACTTACTCTGGCATGGGGTCCTCCATTTACTGTAAGTGGGTCTCTGCTCCGCCATGTACCTCTGAATCTCAGCTCCAGCACCTGTAGCACCTCCTCCCATTCTTCCTCACCAACTCTGGTGTCTGCATAATTGTTTCTCTCACATATTCTCTTCTCTTCTCTTCTCTGGCCACAGTTACTTCTGCACAAAAATTTTTTCCCCTTCTTAAGTAAGTCACGCAGGGTACTAATGGCTATTAGACAAGAAGACAATTGAACAATCTGGTGCAACATGAACAAATCCTGTGATTTTTTTAACGATAAAGCTGTAAGATTCATCATCACCAGTAATTATAAGATTTGTCAATGCAGGTATGTTGTTCACTGCAAAAAACTTCCTTTTTTCTGGAATCTAGCACGGTCTTGCCACAGTTACATTTGTGAACATTTGCAAGAATAAAACCTGGGGTTCCCCCACTTGCACTGTAAACAGGACTGGGTAGAGGAGCTTGGGAGCGGGCAGGAAACTAAGCAGGAACTCCGACCATAAAAATCTAGGTGCAGTGAGTACAGCTTCTGTCCCATCCCCACACACTGACCCTCTAAATGAGTTCTGCAGACTGCCCGTGTAAGGACGGTGTGCTGCTCTTTCACCCTCAGAGCAAGAGGGGCACAGCACCCAGCTTCACAGGAACTAGAGTGGGTGTACTTCCAGCTATAAAATGTTTGCTTAACTGCTATACCGAGCTCCTGCGGCCTTCCTGCTGCTTAGCACCTGACCCACTGTTTTTTCTGGTTTTATTATATCTCTTTTACAGTACCATTGCTATTTCACACTTTATTTCTTTCACAATCCTGAGACTGTCTGTGTGCTCCTGGTGATTTACTGCATGTGATTTCCTCCCATTTGTTTATTCCTCAGCTTTTTATTTCAAAGGTTTGAAAAGCACTCAAAAGAATCTGTGAGAAATGTACAGCTTTTGAGTGAAAAGTATATTACAGTTCATACAAATCATTCACACAGGCCAGCATAGTCTGTTCGAGAATGCAGAGCTTTTAAACTTTATAAGGCAGCACAGTTGCTTTGACAGTACAAACCATCAGAAAGCAAAAACCTCTGTGGTAGCAAAGACTGTTTTAGTACAGATCCCAATATTGCAATAAATGCGTTACTTCTCACATACAATTTAAAGCAATTTTATGCAGAATTTCTGAGAGAAAACTATTATATTCCAGCTTCCTCAATGAGCTCAAGCAATTTCTTACTTATTTTAGACCGAGGTTGTTTTGAGGGGGTTTACATAAGGGTTACACATGTGCAAGAGCAAAGACACGCAGATCTACTTACATAAAATGTCCTCAACCTCCTGCCAGGAATATCCCCCTATGCCTGTTCCCAGGTGTGCTGAAAGCATCCTGGGGAGGACCAAGCTGAATCACACTTATGACAATTGCTCAAACCTGAGCCATTCCCTCACAGAGGCCATGATTAATTCATGGTTGCTCTCTCAAAGCAGCAGTAAATGTATTAACATTCACCACTGGGCAAGCTGCTTTCCTGCACAAACACAAAACTCTCACCCAGAAGTTGGGCTCACTGACAGTGCCTGGGGACTTGCAGCTACAGACAAGAGGAGCCTGGTCAGCAAATCCTTTCTCCCAGCCTGTATCCCTTCACGCTCTTCCCTTTTTCCTTGCCCTAGGCAATGACAGGCGGCCACTGGTGCTCTCTGAGGCTGCACACTACCTGAGTGCTTAGCAGCAAAAAGACACATCAGGCAGTTTCCTTTCTCTGCTCCCAAAGTCAGGGCATCCAGCAGAGGACATTACAGGAGAAACATGTGTGAGTTTTGGGTTCAGTACGGTTACTGTCTCAGGAAAGGTAACCTTACAGCCTCCTAAGCCAAACACTCCAAGTTTTAATTTTTAATATAATAAAAGCCTGTTTCTTAGAGGCATACTGCTCTCTGCTCGCAGCAGTTTTAGATGGAGCAGATAAAATCTGTTAGGGACAATAACAGCAAGAAGAATGCACGGAGAAAAGGAGTAAAAGGAACAAGACGAAAAGAACCTGGAAGGACACAGTGATGGAAACAGACAAGGTGGTGAGGTTGTGGGGAGAGAAATAATTTACCAAAGAGGAAAAGAAAATAAAAACAGTAGGCCAGAGAGTTAATGAAATAAATGAATAGCTGCAAAAGAAAGCAAAAATACAATCTGCCCATGCATACTCAAAATAATTCAGTGTCTGCAGACTTAGTAACCAAGAAATAAAATCACTGAAAACATTCTCAAGAATTTCCTATGTGGCTTGGTAGCTAATGCAAACATTAAGGGGCCACCTCTCCAGTCACAGGGAAGGCTACAATACTTATTTACTAAAATTAAGGCTTTGACTGAAAGTTTCCTCAAAAGATCTGTTGGCTCATATCCACCCCTGAAACTCTTCAGACCATCCTGAGTTCAAATGTTTTCAGAGCAAACAGGTAGAAACTCTATAGATTAGAGTAGTAAAACAGGGGAGAAAGCACAGGAGAAGGAGAATAGGAAAAAGCTAAAGAAATCAGTGGGAGAAAATATTAGAAGAAAAGGCAGTAAATATCTATAACAGCACAGCTTTAAAAAAGCATAGTGCAAGTAATAAAGCAAAATAAACATAAAGGCATTAAAAGGACGTTAGAAAGTCATAAAAACTCGAAAGAAAAACATTAAGAGGAAAGAGATTACGGAAAATGCAAGCCAAGCTGAAATTCAGAATTTTTCTGACACTCCAAAGAGTTTGAACACCTCACCAGTACTCCCCAGGTATAACTTTTATTCCTCTGTGAGATACCCACATTGCATGAAAGAGACAACCACATGCAGGTGGGCACAAAGCCACATAAACTGCATTACAGAGGAAATCTATTAAACTCCTCTAACACTGAATCTTAACCCACTAGCGTGCTTTTAATTCAGTACAAACTAATTCCAGCTCTCACCTCAGTCACGACAGTTACATTGTCTACTTCAGTGGCATTTTTCCTCATTTACAGCAATACTTGAGGGCTTTAACTGTTCTCTATTGTGCTCTTTTTCCACACAGGTATAGCTCAGACTACAAGAGCAGAATGAAGAACAAGCTCTGGTGTAATATACTAGAGAAAATCTTCCTTCATCACCATCTCAAATTGGAGTGCTCTTGCCAAGGACCTTGGAATGGACTTACACACGCAGCCGAAGCCAGGGTGGTTTCCATACCACCCTGTGGAAGCTCAGATAGAAGCAATTATGGATTGATTGGGAAAACATGCAAAGATTATATGCAAGACAACAGATGACATCCCATAACCACAATTACATAATTTGGCCCCAAACTGAGGTATGAATTCTCTCTTCTCTACCTACAGAGGCCTCTAAAATCAGAAATTACACACAGGAACCCAGGGATTAAAACTGCTGAGCTGCTCCAATTTTTGCAGCTGTTAATCCAGCAGAGGAACAGGAGAAAACATTTTGCACAGCCTTCAAAATTCCCCTGATAGTAGAGAGAGGGCAGGTCCAGATGCCTTACACAAAATGAGTATTAACAACAGAATTTACTGAGTTTATTTCTGTGTTGTTTTTCCCATTTACTCATCCCCCAATACCTCTTGATCAAAGGAGGTTGAGTGGACACCAACAGAAGGCTTGGCTGGGTCCCATGGTCCTGCAACATCAGTTTCTTGAGGAGAAGCTTATAATCGTGATGTCTTACCAGGCTGCAGGGCAACCATGACCCCTCCAAAAATGCTTTCTTCTTCTACCATAAGGGGACCCTCAGCAGCAGAAATATTTAGGAGCCTTTGTAAAACAGGGACTGTGACTGAAACATCCAGGATGCCTAAAACAATCTTAATATATCCATGCACCTTCAGCACAGTGCTGAACCATGGAACTGAGGACCACAACAACCCTGTTCACCCTGCACAGCCACCATAACCCACAGTGCCAAACTAACCTTGGAAGTCCTGCTGTGGGCCCAAGGGGAAAAAGTGGGATGAATTTTGAAAAAATACCGCTATTAAAATGTTCATATATAATTTTCTGAAATGTCTTGTGTATTCCCACTTATTAAAATATTTTACTCTCTGCTATGTGCAGTGATACTAGAAACAGAAAAATAACGCCAATACCGGGCATCTGTAAGAACAGATGTTGGAATGATCCAGCTGATGGAAGGAAAGGTGAGAAGCTCTTGTTCCCCTTTCACAATAACTTGATTTTTCAGGTGCCCTGCTCTGCTGCAGGCCCCATGTGGTGTGGGAAGACTGTGCAATCCCGTGCCTGTAACAATGTAAAATGTCCAGACAAAGCACAACTGCTCTGAAAAACTGAAGTGTCAGCAAGGACACCTTGTGTTGCCCACTCTTCAATCATCTCTAGGCCAAACCCATTCAATTTTTCAGATGTTTTTGGGGGAAGTCTAACCTTGCAAGCTGGCCTGGGATGTGAAACCCAAGCTGAGTACTTCTAAGAGGTTCTCTTTCACTGAAAAAGACATTATTCTTACAATTCCAGCAACACTTTTCTTGATGGAAAATAATCTCACTTCCCTCTAAGAGCAGCCCTCCATAAAATAGAGGTATTTGCACACAGTGCTCTGAAGTTTACAAGAGATTTTTCATTTTAGAACAGGTTTCTGTTTATTTGTTTGTTCATCTGTGGAGGTAGATCTTACAAGTAGCAGTTTTGCTCTCTGACTAAGATTCACTCTTAGATGTCAGGACATAACCACAGAAGAAAACAATGTTTTAGGAAATACTAACTCAATTCCTCTAAAAACCTGTGCATTATCTTAAGACAGAGAGTAAATATACCATAATGTAATCCAAAATCTTTAAAAAAAGCACTTTCTTTGCCATTAAGGATGAAAAACAACATTTTGGCGTCATTCACTGCTATTTTTTCAAGATTCCCAAAGTGTTGAATCCAGCTCCTTAAAACTCCTCCTATGGAGCAGGCAAGCATGAGCCAGCTGAAAGTCATCTGCAGCAATCTTCTGTCCTGCTGCCTTATTTTCGTTCGAGTTTCGTGAGGCTGGTTTTTTTTAGCATGAGATTTCAACGGAACTGAAAATATCTCGTAGCACAAACTCTGCAGCATGCTGTGAGTAATTTACAGCTGCCAAAACCATCTAAATCAAATCCCATGAGGGATTCTTCTTTCTTCAACCCATCCACGTTAGAAAACAAAAATGGCCAGCAGCCATTCTCCTTCTCCTCCTCCTCTTTCACTGAGCAGATTCCTGCAGCTGGAGCAGCGTCATTAGAAGCTGCACTTACGGGCTCCAGGACAGAAGCGTGGTGCAGTTTACAGCAAGCCGTTCAATTCATAACAACAGCTTCACCTTTTGTTTTTTTCTTTTTCTTTCTTTTTTTTTTTTTTTTTTAAAGCGAGAGAATTTCAGAGGTAAACGCCGTGGTCTGGATTCTGAGCATTGCACAGCATGCTGGCCATACAATTATTTGTAATTGCAGTTCATCTGACTGAATCCAAAGGCAGTCAGACATAAATTAGGATTTAATGTCTAACCAGCATCCTCCCTGCACAGCATTTGAGATTCCATTTTTTAAGGCAAAACACTGACAATTCTATAAAACACCATGCAAACCAAATACACATGCAGAGCAATTCAGGTTTTCCTCCAAAAACACCACAGGCAGTTTTGAAAAATATATGCCTTGATTTATTCATTGAGGAAGTTGGTTTCGAAGAGGGTTTTTTCCCTCGTTTTTAAATTTTTAATCTTCTTCTCCTCCGAAGAGAAGCTTCAGGACTACGCATGATGGCTAGAGCATACAAGGTGGAGAGCTCACCTTTCATGAAATTCTGGAGAACACCTGGATGAAAACCAGCGAAAGACACAAAGTATTTTCTGAAGTCCTTGGACATACGGAAGACAGAGAAAGCAACTGTTAGCCAGGCTGACAAAAAACTGCTCGAGCTGTGTTACCAAGTGGAAAGAGCAAATCAGAGTGGAAAACAAGCAAGAAGAAACAATACCATGAGAGGTATTAGGAAAGAAAAATCTAATTGCAAAAGGACTTGGTGAATTGTAAATGTCATGTTTCATTACTGGTGGCCAAAAATCCCCACCCAGTATCATCACTGCCTTGCTCAGCGCAAAGGAGCCCAGAGGGAGGCATGCATGACCCCGAACTGCGTGGCGCCCTGTGGCAATGTAGATGGAGGTGGCAAAGAGGAGAAACAGGGACACTGCTGCCCACAGAGCCTGCTCAGATGCTGTTTGGTACAAAAGAGACTGTGGGGACTCTGTGGAGAAGGTTTAAAGTAGTTCCCAGGGTTTCCTTCTCTCCACTCCTCCCAGCCCCGTTCCCTGCCTACTGCTTGACCCGACTGCTCAGACCAGGAACTGAAGTCTGGGTTTTACTGCACATTTAGTTACTATACTGTAGTTATTCCAGGTAGCTTTTGCTCCTGTTAAATGCCAGTTACAGGTCTTCTGTGAAAACTGGCAAAAATTGGTGTGTTCTGAAAATCTGTATGGGCAATATCCTGCACAGCCTGGCTACAAACTTCTAGCTTCCTATTTTTCCCAGCGTCACAGTGTTTTTTCTAGCTCTGTTGCAGTGGGCAGGCTCTCCTTCGATTTTTTTTCTCTTCTAGAGGCCCGAAGGACTCCAGTGTTTTACTTTGTCTTGGAAAGCTGAAGGAGTGAAGCTGTCCTCCTCCTGTGCAGCAGTATGTGACAGTTCCTTCACTTCACCCCACCAAAGCCTCAGAAAATATGGGCTCATCTTTCGCTGCACAATGCAAATCTGTTAACATGAGATGTTGGCTGGGTTTCTGTGTGGGATGATTCCCATAACCAGGTTCTATGGTCTGCTCCACAACAAAATGCAAACTAGATTGGTTTGGGTTTTTTTAAAGAAACTTCCCATTGTCTTCTGTGTCCCGCAGGCCAAAAGCAATTTTCTCCAACATTCTTTGTACCACCGCCTGCACAGTTTGTGGTAGAAGTTCATGTATTTGTAAGGTCCTATTCAGAGATATTTTCAGCACACCAGCAAATGAAAAACATTTTAACAGATGAGGAAAAAATTAGCAACATATTAGCTAAAACTGACTTCCAATTTAGAGCCATCAGAAACCACTTCTATAGTTAGTACAGAAAACCTTTCCAGTTCAGTTTTGTGTTTGCTCAGTAATTCATTTCTACAAAGTCACTGTGACCTGAACTATGCCTTCCTGATGCTTCCCTTATGCAGAAGTAGTTTTGCTCTTCAATCTTCCCAACCCCCGGGTTTCCACTACTTTTATGATGACATCATTTTTCTTTCCCTGATGACCTTTCTTTTCATGGTGAAAACTTCTGTACGTTGGTTTTCTTGCCTCCTTTATCAGGACAGTTAATTGCCAAGCGCATTCTGCAGAATGTCTCATTTAACCTCCTCCCTCCAGCTCCACAGAGTCTGAGTAGATTCCCCTCTTGCTTATATTAGCCCCTCTTTTATCACCAGAAGCTTGCCTGATGTTGTCTGTTTGAAGAACTGCCTCTTTGGCTTGAGAAAGATTCTATTAGAAAGAATTATTTAAGCAATGCCAGCACTAAACCTTACTGTGAACTCTTCAAGCTAGGTAAAGAGTAAATTATTTCACTTTACCTTAAGTAATCCTATTTTTTAAGACAAACTTGAGAAAACTGAAAAAAATATCCATGCTGCTTTAAAAGCTATTACCTTTACAGGAACTCTTCAAGGCACTATCTACACAGAGATGTTCAGGAAAACTATACTAAACCAATGAAGCTGGTAATTTAAAGTGGATTTTCTAAAATGCTATAAGCTACTTAAGAGGAAATCCCTACTGAGAATTAAGAGGACCCTGACCTGATTTCATTTACTTAATTTCTAAAGAATAGATACCTAGGATTTTCATGTAAATTTTTTTACATGCTAATGCTTTTTAAGGAAACAATCTCAGAAAATCTGCTTGTTTCCCTGTATTTCACTGTTCTGTGCAAATGCAAATGCATGTATATTCATATGCACTTACACACATCCTGTCCAAACCAAAGAATGTAAGAGAAGCTCTGGTACCACCCATTTTCTCCTTCTCCGGTTCTTGCCTTCTCCTAGGAAAAGGGAAGTGCTGCTGCATGTTCCCAAGCACCCTCCCACGCCACAGTAAAGGAGTTGTAGGGCTGGAGTCTGCCCACCAAAGCAGTGACTTCATGGGACAAGCCTAGAGAAGCCTTAAACGAACACGAGTCAGTGTTAATTTGTACCAAATCTGAGTGAAATGAAAATATCTCTCTGCAAAGTGTCCAGTTCTTGTTCTAACCTACAGGCCTGCAGGAAAAGGAGATTTCTGTTTTAGGATTAGAGATAATGTTGCTATCCATTTTTTTATATAATACGATATTTCACTCAATCACATGCCAACGTTTTGAACCGTGACTCTATTCCGTGTTTTATGCAAGTTTTGTACTTTTTACAGCAGACATACCTGGATCCCTCACTTCACTTGTGATCTTTGCTACATGCACCAGGCATTTTGCTCTTAAATGTGTCTCCCTGGTTTGGTATTGCTAGAACCAAAAATTTACTGTCGGTCTCCTATTCGTTTGTTGGTATTTATCTTTTCTCTCTACACTCAGTAGTTGCAATTTTTCAGCCTCCCAGCCTCTGGAGCCTTTTAACCTAAAAATAGTTTAGGATGACCAATACTTTTTTTTTGAGGGGAAATGGGGGGGCCTGAGCAGAAATTAACCTATATCCCTCAAGTGGTTTTTGGTTGTAAGTAAATATTTCCACTGTTTCTACCTTTCCCCTGTTAATTTCTTCTAACACTTACCCGAAGAAAAATTATTCCCTCCCATAAAAGTTTAAGTGTATGCAATTGCAGCTGTACCCTGATTCCCAGTTGTGGGTGGGAAGAGCAGGCTGAGGAAGAATTCCAACATATGGAAATGATGTTTTGTTCCGCGGACTGAGCAAATGCCAGGATCTCCTCCAGAGGCTGAAGATGAGGGCAGCACCCTGACATATGACAGCAGTGGCCTGGTAGCCACCAGCCCAGGCCACAGGAGCAAATAGTGAAAGCCCTGTGTCTGCATGAATGACAGCAGGGCCGAGAATGCCCCGTCCTGAAGCAGCTGCAATTCTAATATTACAGCGAACCATTAGCACGCAGCAAGGCTTCCTGAGAGCAGGTGGGAGTGCTTCCATCGAGATAATCGCTTTCATAAAAATAGTTTGCTTGCTGGGGGCAGAAGATTAACACTTTTTGTGGTTAACAGTTTAAGGGTCAAGTTGTGTTCTCAAGCCTGACCCGAAAGCTGATTAAAAGTCCATGAGTGTTTGTATTTCGGAGCAACACATTTCAATGTTACAACACAATTTTGGAGTAACGGTCCATAGGAACACAAAATATGCAGGAAGCAATGGGCAAGGGAAGCAATTTTGACCAGAGTTTTAAATTGTCTGAATGAGTCAAGCCAAAACCAGCAAGAAAGTCTACATTAGTAAGTAATAAATGTATCAGGGATTTACAGGCATAACACTCTTCATCAGAAAACAGCAATAAATATTTGCTTGTAGCCTATAAAACTAAGAATGCTGAATTATTAAGATCAATACACTCAGATACATTAATATAAATACAAAGTAACCATTACTCATGTCTAGGTCTCAGAAGTAAGACAGCACCATGTAAGAATGCTGAAGAACATCTATATTTATTAGTAACAGAGGAGGATGCTACATAAATTCGGATCAGCCCCCTAGGAGTAAGCGTATTCAACTTGGCAGGCCAAGGCCACTTGTGCATAACAATTCTGAGAGATTTGGCTGAAGAGATTTCTGACCTGCTGTGATGGTCCTGAATGTATGCTGGAAGTGCAGGGGAGCAGTGAAAGACTAGAACAGCGTCAGTGTTAAGTGAGTGGGATGAACAGAGGAGCTCTGCTGACAAGTCCTTATATTTCTTCTGGGCAAGAAAAATGCAAAAGTCGTGAAGGGATCCCATTCATAGAGAAGCCAAAGACTAAAGATGCAAACAAAGCCATGCCATATATTTCAATGGAACATAAATCTTGTTAAACAGGGAATGCTAAAGCAGGCAAATGCAAAGTTGTGTATTTAGGAACAAAGACTGGGAGCCAAACCATCAAACTGGGGCTTGTATTTTGAACAGTGGTGGGACTGAAAAGGGATAAGGTGTCACAGTGACAAGAATGACATGTGAACTCCCAGTGTAATGCTCTGGAAAAAACAAGTAACTGTTTAAACTGGGGAGTATTGAGTGGGACTTGAGGTAGTTTTAATCTAGATTTTCAAAGCTTTTAAAGTAGAGGTACTACTACTGGACTACTGTATATAGTCCTGTGCATGTATTTTCTAAAGGATGGTTAAAAGTTCAATGAGACAGAGAAAAGAAACAGCAAAATGACTTCTTATTTTGAGAAAAATGTGTTTTAGAGGAAGCTGAAAGGAGCTGTGCCTGCTTCATATGCCAAATGAAGACAGGATGAGTTTATTACAATGCAGGAATATGCTTACAGTATAAAACATAAAATATGAGAGAATTCTTTAATTTCCTGGAGGAAGGCTAGACAAGAACCAATGCAGGAAGCTGAAGCTCTTTTCTGAGGGAAAGAAGACACATTTTTCTAACAGTGGGATGGTATCTCCTACTGCAGGTGGTGCTGAATTCTCCTGCTTCTAAACCTTCCAGATGAAGCCTATGTGCTTTTCTAGAAGATATTCTTTAGCCAAATAATAAGTTGACTGAATAAGATGCTACGATCTCTGGTAGATGGAAAGGTAATGAGGCAATTTAAGGGTCTCTTTGGTCCTTAAACTCCATGTACCTAAACTGCTGTTACTTATCACAATTAGAAGGTTGGCAGATCTCCATGGACTTTCATCAAAGTAACCAATAATGTTGTTATGCCAAAGACTATTCCTCACCCCACAGCAGGATACATAAAATCTACAGGCATCTCAGATGATCTCACTAAGTCGTAACTCTTTTAGTCATTGTGTTGATTGAATTTTGAGGCCTTTGTGTCAAAGCATTGAACAAGGAAAAATCTTTATTGTCGGATAGTGATGATGATGACTTCAAGGGGGTTTCACTGCCAATTTTCTGTGTGACCCTCTTAATAAATAAATAAATAAACAAATAAACAAATAAATAAATAAATAGAAGCTCACTATGTGTCTTTTCCCTATCATATGATAGCAAATATAAAAACAGCGAATACTGCTTCACATTGTAAAACAAAATACAAGCTGCTAAGGTTATTCATTGGTAGAAAACTGTAAAATACTATAGCGAATCAGTGTAATATGAAGAAAATCCTACAAAGGCCACTATGACCTATCACAAGGATATTAGGTCTACACTCCTTGTGGTTTACAGCACATCCCTACTGCTGGTGGAAAAGGTGATCTGCAGTGTTAAAGTACAAATACTTTTATTTGTATTTTTAAAAAAGTCACTATTGGGAAAGAATGTTATCAAAGATAGAAAGCCGAAAGAACTCACTAAGCTTCACTACAAAGAGAATGCAGACATCAGAGGAGGGACCAGTTAGTTGCCCTACTCGGCTCCTATGAGCTTCAAAACCAGAGGCAATTTGAATCAAAAGTAAAGCTGAAAAAAAAAAAAAAAAGAGAACTAAAGCAACTTCGTTTTTCTCCAGTGCAGATAGGCCAAATTCCATAGTGCCAAATTCCATAATTCCCTTCACTTTCTCTGCCAGTGGCGTGAATCCAGAGGATCTCTGCTGACAGGGAGGGTATTATCAGGAGTACCATCTGCACCCGCTTCCACGCTAAACAGCTCTGGAATAGATGGATATGACAGTAAATTTGCAGCAAAGCCTGTGAGAGTAACCTAAAGTTTACGTTGGGTTCTGAATTACGTTGCTTTGCTTTTTCCTTTTGCATCCTGGATTTTTAGCTGTTCTAGCCTATCCTATACACTCCTCTGTAGGCTCAAAAGGAAAGAACAGGGAGAGGTATTTCTGTTTGCACGTTCGTCATGCTTTACATCTTGCAATGTGTATGGCTTTGATGTGATTTTTACGGAAAAGCTTCTACTGGGCTTTATAGGGGCAAATTCGCCACATTCTCCCGCTTCATGTTTGCAGCCAGACTTACTCCAGAAGTTCTGGTTTTAATATCCTAATGCATTTTTTCAGTTCAGAATCACAGAAAAATCAATACACAGGAAAGCAACACCCTCAGACTATACAGAGTTCCCCTGTTAAATTACCGTCTTCAAGCTCTCTTGATCAGGTCTGATTTCCTCTTTAAACCCCTTTAAATTCTCTTATGAGCCCTGGATATCACTGTAGAGCATATCCTGCTTTCAAACATGCTTTCACAACTGCTCCCAGTTTCAAGAGATTTAATAACAAGCAGCACTTCCCCCGTCTGGGCAGCAGAAATCTCTTCAGCAAGGCAGGGTGCCTTCCTTGCCTTGACTTTCAAAGAGAGCAAAAGCTTTGGGGACACTCAAAGACTTCTGTGCTGCCAAGTTACCCCGGATGGTGAGGCCCCCTCCATATGTATGAAATAAAATTCCTGGTGGACACCGTCATCTTGGCAGTGGGTGCACGGCATTCATGACACCATCTTGAACAGAACCATCTTGAACGCTGCCGCTCGGATCCAGGCAGTGTTTTAGACCTTGTCCTTCATCTGATTTGAATGACTTGCCCAGATTGGCAGGCAAACAGCTGCTTTTTGTGTAGGCTGTCAGGGATGATAGCAATTAACCCATCTGGCTGGGCCAGCAGAACTTTTGAAATAATGATGTCCTCCCATCTCTGCTCTCCCAGCACCTCTCTGTCTCCCACTTTAGTGGTCAGGACCTTCTGTTAATGAGTAATTTCAGGTCACTTGAAGTTGCATTTGTGCTCCAAAGGGCAGAGGACACAGCCTTCTTGGACACCCAAAAGGCTAGCACTAAGTTACTTAAGACAGGAGAAATTCAGAATGGTTAAAGTTAATGAATCTTAGGGCACTGGTATAGAAAAAGATGCACAGCAAGAAAGTAAAGCAGGGGTATAATGAAGCCTGAGAAGTTATCTGAAATTTTATCATCTCCTCTACTAATAAAAGGGGACACTGGCTATTGCAACAGGCAGCTCTGAACTGTTAATCAGCTAAAAGGCCTAGAATAACATCCTGTAAGTTTTACTGTTGTAAAAGCAACAGCTGGAAAGCCAGCAGAAGAGATGAACCAATTCAAACAATGTCTTTAACTGTTAAATGGTTGACCAGCATAGGCCAACAAGTTTTACAAGCAATTTTAATAAATTAAAAATTAATAACGCAACTTGCAATTACAAGAAGCTCCTTTGCAGAACAACAATGAAAGCTTCTTGAGCTGCAATCTGAGAATATACACCATACTGCTTGTCAGGCCACCAGGAAGAGGGGTGGCAGTTTTATTAGTCAAATACCTCCTTTTCACCCTCAAAGCTTGGTGTTTGAAGATGGCAGATATGTTCTGGTCAAAGACTTCTAAAATGCTAACTTGAAAGAGTACATACTCCATACTGTTCTGTGCAGGAACAAGCTTCTTTCATGACACTTTCCTTTTCTTTAAGAATTTTTAATAAAATTTTGGACAGAAGAGAAATCTGTGGTCAGTTCACGAATCCAGCCCTTGGTAGAGCAAAGTGATGAGGATTTGCAGATAAGAAGGTAATTCAAAGTTAATCACCTTGTTAGATGCTGGTAATGTTCAAGAGATAGTAGGGTCTTAACTTGGCGGATGCTCTTACTGTTGTCAACCACGTGATGCGTATTCAGGCACTGATGTGTCTCCTGTCAGAGATATCTAAAAAAACCCCAGTAAACTCATTGGGATAAGAAACCTCTGCAGGTTGCTTGAAAGGTGAGGATAAATGGCAAAGGTACTGGTAAAGCTTTCCATCTTAAAAAGTCAAGAATCAGTGAAGGAAAAGCCTGGTGAATTCCTTTCAGTCCGAGATAAGCAGAAAATTACTAAAAGGTTTTGTTAAAATATGCATAAATCCACACGGATTGGAGAACTGGGTTTCCTGCAAGTCTGTTAAACAGAACCAACCTAAAAATGCATAAACCAAAGCATTACATAAGGGAAAGATGGTGGGCAGGCTTTTGAAAAAGCAGATAATATGGCAGTTTCTTCAAAAGGGACAGCAAAGGACATACGGTAACATGCTAAGAAGAGATGTTGGGTGATTTGCTACCAAAGGGTTTTATTTATTGCTCAACTCCCCATAAGCCAACAACTTTTAAACTCTTTTAAGGGCTTCTTTCCCACAGAACCACAAAATAAAAATAATTTGATATATACATATACATATATATACACACACTGAGAATTCTTGGATAACACACTTCGAAGGAGGAAGTGAGTACTGTCATAGATAGTCTGAATGTAAATAAGGCAGCAGGAACAGATGGGTTTATGACCAAATATGGTGTCCTTAAACTTACTTATGAGGATCATGCGCAATAAGACAGTAGTTTCTCTTTGAGAAGTAAAATAACTAAAATTTTAAAACCCAGGTAATTTTGAAGCTTGAAAATTCTATGGGTTGGCCGTCTTGGCCCTGGATGTGGAAACAATTAAGCGACAGGACCTTATAGTCGTGGCAGTAACAATATGATTTTGAAGACACGTCGAGAACTGGCACTTATGCTCTATAAAGGCGCTACAGCTCGTGTGTTTGAGGATTGTTGGATTGAATATCTTCAAAGGGAAGACAGTTGATGATGCCCTGCTGACAGCTGTTCATTTTGACCACGAGAAATTAGGCAGAATTCTCAAAATTGAGACAGTGAGGGACAGATCGGAGGCAGGACCTGCAATAACTCTCTGGGAAACATTGAACACAAGATCCCTCATACAACTCAGCTTCTACACCAAAAATGGTTAGACAAGAGGAAAGGAAGGTGTTGGATTTCTGCATTTCCAAAAAAAAAAAATCAAACCAAACTCAGAAACTACTGTGGATTAAAGATTCAATGAAATACCTGCATGTCTCAAGTCCTCAGAAATTTTAAGAAATGAAGTAAGAACAGAGATTTCTCAGATGGGCTAGAAAATAAAATTGTGAAAATGAATATACTCTCTCACATTCTTTTCCTGTTTCACCACATACTTGCGTGTGTACCAGACAGCACTTTAAAGACTTGAAAAGCTGTTGTCATTAATTTCATCTGGCAATAGACAGAGCCAAAACCAAACAGTTCCATACTATTAAGGCCTCCCACAATGGGAAATCTTACAGGGCTGAAAGGGTAGCACATTGTTACAGAGCTCAGCTGAAATAAGAAACTCGGCTGAAGGATGCTTTATACTTGAGGACAAAGCCATATTTGTAGGCTAATACAGAATGGGAATGGTGTGAGAAAATTTCTGAGATGAGTGCTGCATAAGAAAGAGATTAAGAAAGAAAAAAAATTAAAATTAAATCCACTTCTTTACTTGGCCTTCTTTGAGATAAATAGGAAAATATTCTTTTCCCCTCATCTTTCTCTCTTTACCGTCTTCGTTAAAAACAAAGAATTCTTCACTCAATCCAATGTATATTTCTCTTTGCATTATGACAGCTGTCATCCATTTAGATTAACCCTTTTGGAGGCGGATATCAAATATTACTCAAAAATTTGTTATAATAAATCAAGAAGTCCTCGCTTCTATCATCAGCAGCAATCAGCAATAATCATCTAAAAGATCTCATCTGACCTTTTTGCGCTTTGGAGCAACGTATGTGGATGAACTTGAGGAAAAATGGAATTATTCCTAAAACACATGCAATTTTAGAGAGAAATAGATATCTCAGCACTGGGAATGAGAGAGAGGACACATAAGCTACTCATCTTCCAGGTGCGATTTGATCAAAACCAACTTTAATAGAACAGTATTTCTGCCTATGTATCTGCCTCTCTAGCAGTTCAGTGTATATTCTTTGCAGTGACTTTTCCTCCTGGAGAACCTCTCGAGATGCAAGCTGCTTTCCTCTCATCCTGGGTTGCACCAGGGACCTGGGATGACAGAAATGTTCTGAGTGGACTTGACCTTGGTCCTCGTGGCATCCCCTTGGGTCTCCCGGGCTGCCGACTGCCTACCCCTTGCATGGAGTTCACTCGGTGCAGAAGGAAGAGAGAACATCCCTCTTGCTGTGAGACCCTCCATGTGGAATGATCAAGTCTCATCCTTGAACCGCCCTCTCCTTTCCTCCTTAAAGCTTGCTAATTCTTGGGACACCTTGGCACCAGATGGAGAAGCCCATCAGTTCATATTTCTAGAAATTAGTTAGAAGATGAAAAAGTGTCTTTAAATCCAAGTTCTATTCTTTACTCACAGAGAAGGCAGAAATTCAGCAGGGACTAAGCCCAAATTCCTAGTCATGATATTTTTTATCAGTAATATTGATTATTTATGTATTGCACATACGCTACTCACATACTACTTTTCTTTAAATTTAAACAGGCATAATACTTCCATTAAGTGAGTTGTATTTTGTTAATGTTTTTGTGAATCTTGACTATCTCATTTTTCAATTTCTTCATGTTCTAGCTTTGTTTGGACCGGGTTTTTTTAGTTGTCTAAACAGAAAATTGTCTTCCATTTTGGTTTGGGTATTTTTTCCTTTATTTAATGGAAGGTAGATAGCTTAGGGAGTACCTGGCCTCATGATCGTGTGCTGGACAACATCTGGGGAGAATTATCAGCAGTAATGTTTCTGTAGACAAGATAGTCTAAGACAATGAGCATGGTGAGTTTTCTAGGGAAAAGCAAAGAAAGAGGATTCTGAAACAAAAGGGAGAAGCTGGATACTTGGAGAAGAGATAGTAAAA
Source organism: Oreocharis arfaki (assembly GCA_013398015.1). NCBI lineage: Eukaryota > Metazoa > Chordata > Aves > Passeriformes > Paramythiidae > Oreocharis > Oreocharis arfaki. The sequence goes on from VZRR01009218.1 coordinate 477,151, forward strand.
AATCAACTGAACAGAAAGTAGCTGAAAGCAGCCAGGAATAAGCAAGAAGGAGCTCGGCTGATGTGCCCAAATAAACTGTTATTTCTTCCTACTCAGGCAGATACATCCCTGACAGAAAAGGTGCCTCTAGCCAGAGACCTTCTTCTGTGCTCTTCATCCTAATCTGCTTCTCTGCAAAACCCAGAGTGACTAGGAGAAATCCTCAAGTGTCTTAACAAACCGAGGAAGTAAAAGGCTCTAGATGAGTGAGATCAAATTCAAGCCTTGAGCCCGTGCCTCAAGCTCTTGTAGGTTACTAACAGGCAGTCACTGGCACACAATAAAGGTGCAGACCAGTCTGACCTCTGTATGGTTTGCACTGTGCAATTCTTACCTTTATTGAAGAAAAGTAAAAGGAATTTATCTCAGATTACACAGATAATGATTATCTCACTGGAGTTCTGCCCAATTGGCTACTGTATTCATACTTCTGTCTTTCTGGGTCAGCCTCACATAGTATCAACAAGGTAAAATTCACTCAGGTCACTGGAACTGATTTATACCCACAAGAATGTGGATTTTGACTTTTTTTTCTTTACGCTACTTCCCCTTTACAGTAATTTTTTTAGAGGTTTTTTCCTGCAGTGTTCCTGGGCTTCATGTGCCTGATACTGCAAAGGCAGATATAACTAACTTCAAAGGCCAGTCCAACTGCAGTCATGGCTTGCATGGTACGGGTTTGGCCTGCTGAGTTCATGAAAGCGAAGTTTCATCTGTTTTGTGGATTGGGCTCTTGACCTGCCATAAAAATAAATGCTATCTTCTCCAGTTATTAAATGGCAGGCTGTTTCTTGTTACTACTGTGGTATATGCATCCCTTCCATATGCCTGCCATTAAAAATAGTAAATTGGGTTCCCTTATCTCATGGAGATCTTTTATTTTGCCCTCCTGTTTTGGTCTCCTGTTCATTTCCACATAGCCTTGCCAACAGAGTCACACAGTTTAGATTAAAACAAAGTGCAGCAGCTTTTTCCCCCTGACAGCAGAGACGCGAGCAGTTCACACCTTCCCCTGGTGTTCCACTTAACCAACAGCCCTCTCTGAATGCAGAGGGGAAGCAAGACAAAAAATCCTACACAATATAAGAGGAAATTAATTTATGTACAAAGATTGTATTCCCACTATGCTTCAACATTGTTGAACCATTAATTGATTGTTTATCTTGCTGCCGTTTTGGGTTGCTCTTTGCTAATTCATTCTGTGCGTATTTTTCCTACACCATGAAACCACAAGTGTCTATTTGTACCCTGCAGTAGCTGATCAGGATCTTGAGTATTTTAGAGGTTGAACACTTTACTTTTGACAATGTTGCTGTTCTGATGAGTTATCAATTGTCACTAATATATTCAGCCCAGTCACTTCATTGACGTACTGCTGATACTTAATAAGTCTTGGCCCTCCCGACTAAATTCTTCATGCCTCCTCCAGTGAGTGACACACTTCCCAGTGGTTGCACCACAAGACACAGAACTATTTTTCTGCCTAGCCCTTCAGCAGGTAATTGCACCAAAATCAGCAAACCTCCTTCTACTTATACATGTAAATTAATTACAGTAATTTTGTTTAGTGAAGGATGAGAATGCACAGGTTTTGTTGCACCAGGGATGCACTTTGTCCTATCCCAGTACAAGCACCTAAAACACCCCACTGATTTTACACTGTTAGCATCCATTGCAAACGGTACTCACACACTTTTCTACATAAGAAATCATCCAAAGGCAATTTCTGTCTTGAGGATTTGTCCTTTTTTATCCTTTTGTTATGGTTAGCTTAGTTCATTAGTCCTAAATTATTCTTCTGTTGAAAAACGCAATTTTCAAAGCCTTTAGTTTCTCTCTGCTAGAAAAAGCTCATTTGGCAACATTTCAGACTACTTTTTTATCAAAGCAGCATCAAAATATGAAAAGTAAAGCCTCTCAAGATATACCACTGATCACTATGATAGTCTTTTTCTTTCGTAGTAGCCACCACAACGCTATTTTCTTATCAGGAAATACATTGTGCCTGAAGTTGTGCTAGTCTAGCACATGACAATGTGCTGAGAAGTTGTGCTGATGAACGTGCTGTGAATTCATTAGACGTGTGTGTCTTCTGAGACGCTCTCCAGGAAAATGTCTCAACCATACCATGGCCAGTTAGACCCTTTGAAAAAAAGAACAACTAATCCACCAAACCAGATGATGTTGCTCAGTGGTTTTCCCTTACAATCAACTAAAAATTTTCCAGACAGCAAAGCTAATGTTTATTCGCTACTTTCATTTTCACAGATTGTTTTCTTGCTCGCTGCTCTACTTGTGTGTGTTTTCAGGGTGTTTCAGACATGACCCCTAAGTCCAGTCCCTTTCTATCCAGTATGAGAACTGCTCCTACCAATTGTAATCCTGCTGCCATTAACTGTAATATGCATAGAAGCTGGCCTAGTCACGATTACATGGAGAGTCATTTGGAAAATGTATAAATTCACATTATCAGTGGTTTTAGCTCTGTTTATATTGAATTCATCTGCTGAGCATCTCTTTACATTCCCTCCGTGGCATTTCCATGCATTGTTCCAATCTCTCCCCAGTGTTCAGCTAGAAGGACAATGGGAGAAAGTAGTTCCACATTTCCATCTATCTGTACAAAAACGGACTCAGCCTGTGCATTCTTTCTTTTCTTATTTTTACCCCCCAAAAGAGCTCCCAGGGCCGGAAAGGAATTCTGGATCAGGCCTGTCCATAGTTGTGTGTTCCCCAGCATCCCACAGAGGGATGTTGTTGCTATTATTTTAATAGCAGATCTCTGCTGTTGTTTCTATTTTAATGGCAGATTTTAAAGCTTCCGCTGACATTAGTACAGACCCTGAAGCTCAGCTAGAGAATCAGAGGTGGTGAGCAGATGGTGATACAAAGGAGGAATGTTGTATCTATAAATATTCTGATGAAATTCATATCCAGTGCTCCACACAAGAGCCAACAAACTATACTAAACTCTTAATATGGGGTTTAAATTAGTCTTGTGTGGTAAATGGGTTCTTAATCTGGGTTCCCTAGCAGGGAAATCTTTACTCAGAGCATGTAACTATTTATGTCAAACCATTTTAAAAAATATGAAAGGTTAATTGTGTATTAATTATCGTTTTAAAATGTCACCATTTACCAAATAAGGGGTAACATTTCATTCTGAGTCGTCAGAGCTTCTAACACAGTCCAAGAGAAGGGGCAGTAGCTGGGGCACAGCAATGAAATGCTCCTGGATAGTTTGTCATAGCCAGAATTAAGGTAATGTTACAGTACCTGAGTTGAATGTGCAGCAACTCAAATCTCCTCCTGGAAAAAGGAAGTGCAATATCCTTTAAACCAAGGTGCCAAACGGGTCTGCAAACCACCCTATGGACATCTGTGTGAATCTGCAGTCTCTAAACTGGCAGTTTTGAGGTTTGATGTTCTGTTTATACCTTCAGGTTCTAATTTGTTTGCTAATGGTGATACACTGATTTTTGTTAGCCATCCTCTTATATGTATTTTGAAAAAGGAAAGAAAATGTTTCTAAAAAGACCTGTTTCAGGCACAATGGGGCACAGAGAATCAGTGCTTCTTAACAGCATGTGCATAAACTTAATGCAGCTGGGTTTGTTTCTTGGAGTGGCACTCAGATCTGAAAGTTGAAGGATGAAGCTATACAAATGACAAAAAATGTGTGAAAGTGTGGAACATTATTTTTTCATCATCTTTTCATAAGCACATAAAATAACTCTAGCCTAAAGCATCTCTTTTAAACATTGGGTTGTAAAATTAAGGGGCTAGATTGCCTGTCTATGTGTCAAACATTTTAGCTGTATTTCTTAGGAAATTAGACTCATAGAAGGCCATCAGTTGGTAAATTTTCCTTTCCCCCTTAGTATTCTCACCCACTGCTCCAAACTGACTCACTGGTCAGCTTCTAACAACTTTGACAGAAGGACAGCAGTGTCAAATGAATTACATTTCTACACATTTTGTGAAAATCAAAAACAAATTAGCACCTTCACTGAAGAGGCTCTCTTGACTACTTGCACTATGTGCTGAGCCCAGTAGAACATCCTCAGACAGGAGCCAGATGGAGAAGACGTTTGCCTGCACCTGGGATGCTGTGAGATATTCAGGGAAATGTATGGGGAGCTGAAAATGTTGGTAAAGAACAGGATACAGTCATTGGGGAAGGAGCAGGAAGAACTAACATTTCTGGTGACATCAGAACATGATGCAAATAATTTGTCCAGCTGCTTGCAAGAGACTTGTTTCTTTCACAGAAATACCCTTTAAAAGTCATCAAGAGTTCAGGGCCCAAGAGCAAAACTAGGCTTTTTGGGTGGAAAACAGTTATAAAATCTTCCTGAAGTGCTGGTATGTGCTTGTTCATGTTTTATTTTACAAGATCTGAATAATGACATCTCGCCTGCGCTCTGCAAACAGCTTTCAGTAAAATAGCTGCCCCGGTGTGCAAGAAGACAGAATGAGAAATAAAGATTACTTCCCTTCTACATAACTTTCCTACAACTGAAGTCCAAAAACTGAGTAATAGCAAAACACCTTTGCCCAACTTTTAGCACAGGTTGTCAGCCAGATTAAAAGAAAGAAAGAAAGATAATTTCTCTCCTAACAGCTCAGTGCTCTATCATTCTCGTTCTTCATGTTGGGTCTATTAGCTGTTTGTGCCCTACCAGGCTCTGTAAGATGACAGCAGGTTTGCAGTCTATCTCAACCACCTCCAGCACAAGGTAAAGGTAGCCAGTTATGGCTAGGCTAGATTTTTGGATTATGGTCATGCAAGTCACTACCATACTTTAAAACTTGATACACCTTTGAAGACATGTAAATAATTTTATTTTGCCCCCACGTGTTTTCAAATGCAGTTTAGGCTTTTAGGTTCATGTAAATGCCTAAGTTGCATCTGATGTATTTTCCAGCTCCCAGTGACTTCAGTGAGACTATTTTTCTGAATAAGGGCAAACAAATGGTCACAGTTTAATTTTGTTTGACATTCTGCCTTCTGTTGACACCATACAAGGTGGTTTAATTAATACTGCAGTTTCTGAATGGACTTACCCAAAGTTCCCACATCAGAACTGTTAAATGTACAAAACGAGATCATGCACGAGGTAAACAAAACCAAACTCCCACTGGAGTTCCATGGCAAACAACAAAAGGACTTGAAAGTTTTACATTGAAATGAAAATACAGCATGAAAATACAGAACCTGATTCCCCACCTCACAACTAAAAGAATTTCTATATATACCATTTTAATAGATATTTCTGCTTAAAACTGTATACTTAAAAGATGAAAACCTACATTCCCCTCTGAAGGGACTGTCTCTTACTAGAGTTACACGTCACATCTAGCGCGTCTATAATTGGAGTATTAAAGAAATACTCTTTACTCCATATTCTCCATTGTTTATTTTGTGCCATGGACAGAACTCTGCAGTTTCCATTTCCCTTGCAATTAGGCGCTGCTCCTACAAACACATGAATGTGAGCTCACCTTTCCTGCTGGGAGGGATTTGGATGGGAGACTCGCTGCAACGAAGGACATGAATATATTTTGGCAGGATCAGGGCCTCAGATAGCAAGGAGGAAACAGGCTAACAGAAACCACCTTTGCAAACATAAAAAGGGAAAGATCCCATGAACAGAAATTAAAGTTTCACACACTTTTAAGTGCCAGCCAGAGTATTAAGAAGGAGAAGAAACTGGAGGACATCAGAACTGATATTTTTTTAAAAAATCCAAGTAGAAAGTGTCCCTTTAAGGATTTATGGCATGGCACAGCCCAGGGTTTGCTTTGTTTGGCATTGACTAAACTATTGTTTACTTTTGCCAAGAGATTCAGTGACTAAAAGTGCAGCTTTTTCTTCCTCACAGCTGTTTGCTCGCACATTATCAAATACTTTCCCTCCAGCTTTTGCCCTTGCCTTGCTTACGGGATGTAGATGATGCAGGAATTTCGGCTGCTCTGCTTCAGTTTAGCAGAGTGGTAATCTTAGGCAAACGCCTGCAATCTGTCTTTCATTAAAAGAGTTTTTTGCACTTCTGTTTAACGCAGCGAATTTTTTGGATTGCCCTTTAAAAGAAGATTTTACATCCACTTTTGCCTGGAGGGAAACCCATGCTGCCTCAAATATATCTCCTGGATAAAGGGGAATGCTCTGGTTCAGTGATTCTCACCAAAGACAGCAGACAATTCCACCTTCAAGTCCTGAACATTACCTACTTGCTGCAAATTTGATTGGACAAATCTATTTATAAAATAATGCTTCTCCCATTAAAAAGCAAGGCCTTTTTTTGCTGCTCTATACAAAAACAGGTGTGAAAATTCCTTTGTAAAATGAAAGTAGCTTTCTCTGCCAAATGCATGAAACCTCTTGCAAAGCACAATTCTCTTATTTTTAGCCATCAAATGTAACACTAGTATCTAACACTTGTTGCCATAAAAAGATATAAGTGCGAAATAGGAACAGAGAAGGCTGGTGTTTCTGAAATAACTAAAATAAGTTAAATGTTTAAATACAGTGTTTTAGTGTCCCTAGAAAAAGACTATACTCATTCCTATACAAAAATCATATCAAAAATACTAGTGTTATACGTTATATATGTAATATATACATAAAACAATAATTTGAATTATATATAATATATACGTGTACACATTATAGATCTATCTATAGAGGGAGAGACTTACACATGCACATGAAGTGGAAAACGTATATAGCAAGTAAAATGGGATTTGAACTCTGTCCAATATTAAACAGTCACTTTTTCTGAGCTGGTAAGAGTAGTAGGAATATTTTCACTGAAAAAAACCCCCTCAGTTCTTAAAAGAAACCTAGAACAAAAGCAAAAAAAGGGAAGGAAGAGCTACATTCACTAAAAATGGGGAATATTAAATATTTTGTGTAAGTCATCATCACTGTTATGCTTTTGTTTAAATACAGTAATAGGATGTGCTAGAGTTCTCAGTTGCTTGCTGAATTTGGCCCCAAATAAGTATCTAAAGACTCTTCCGAAGAAAAACAAAGAACCCAAATATTTTAAAATAACTTTTGAAGTCATGTCCTCATAAAAAAAATAACCTTTTTATCTGTGTCAGGATAGTCAAAATGTAATTAAAAAAAATGAAAATGTAAAATCTCCAGTTTGGCAAATCCCTTGTGCACCAGACCCAGTTACTGACTTACTCCTGTGTTTTCTTTATTAAACCAGGATGCATTTTGAGCCAACAATTTGAATTGGGAATCCCGATATTTTTAATTGCTCTACGAACTCTGCAAACTAGGCCTCCAGCTTCAGATTCCTCTGCCCTCACAAATGAGAAATTACTGCTTTCTGTTTCCTTGTTTATTGTCAAAATATACCAGAATAAAGGAGGTTTTTCACAATATCTTAGACAAAGAAGAAACATAGCTCAGGAATTTCTGATTTTTTTTTCTCCCACAAAATAGCCCTTTATAAATGGATATCTCACCTGTAATTCATTGTGCACTGAAAAAAAACCCCTCAAGACCTCTGTTCTATTTCACAAAACTCTACACTTATTATTTCTTCATTCTTCGTTTAGGGTGTCCCGTGTGCTGAAATTTGACTTCTTACTCAAATATCATTGACCGTTCTTTTGAATTCATTATTAAATTATGTCAAACTCAGACCACGAGTAAAGTAATGACAAATCCTGCTTGAAGTCCCTGTTTCCCTTATGATGGAGATATCAGTGGAGAGTTAGGAGCATTTGACCTGCTGTGCTCAAAGAGGCAGTTCTGGCATTTGCAATGAAGTTCACATCTTAGTACGTGCACGGGGAAAAATTTAGCCAGCCACAGAGTAAACACTGGGTGCGAATGTTGTCTTATTAAAGGAGGGTGGCTGACCAGCAACACCTTCAAAATATTACCCTTTGTACAGCTGCAGTGTCCTGAAGCCCTGGATGTGAGTTGGTGCTCTGCTGTGCTGTTAAACGTGAGCAAAGGACAGCACCGGGCTGTCACCAAGAGTCACCAAAGTACGTGCAATGGCCCGAGTGCTAACAATGAATCACCTCCTACTTTAGAAATAGAGCTGGGCAAACACCCTGACTTACAGGAGAAAGGGCACGGCTCAGACAAGTCAAAAATAACACAACAGTGAATGTGAAATAAAGAAAAAAAGGAAGCAGGAATGGGCGGGGTGGGGGGTGGGAGGTGGAAGACTTAAAAAGAAATGCTTCTTTTTCGGGAAATAAATGCAAAATAAGTGGTATACACTTCATTAGATGACCATAATAATAAGCTTTTTCTTCCCATTTGTCTGCATAGCAAACATCATTGTAAATGGTACAGCAAATAGCAGCTATCTGAGATGTAATTACTTATATTTTAATTCATGGCTGTCAAGAATCTTCATGAACACTCTAAATTCTTTGAATATTCACAAATAAAATGATTGAAGGTCAGTTCACAAATGCATATTCTCACTCAGCTGCAAATAATTGTAACAAGAAACCATTGCTACTATTCGTAATTCTTCATTTAAGTTCGGGGGTCCTAGCCAGAGTGACATTTCAAAAAACTTTTGCTGCTGTGCAGAAAAGTTGATCCCTCTTCCTTCCAGTCATGCCCCCAGGAAAAACACACAAATGAACAATATAACAAGTACGAATTTTTAGTAGAGAGGGAAGACTGCGCTATCTGAAGTACTTGATTATTACAAATTGAGTTTATTTATGTCCTTAACAGTAAGAAATGTGCTATGTGTAATTTAATTATCAATTAGAAAATGCCTCTAGGTATACCTATAGAATAAATAACTACACCCACTGCAATAATGTCTGACATAGTCTCTCTGCCACATGAAAGTCTTCTGTATACCGACAATTTAAATATTAATGCTATAAAGCACTGAAATATATGATGTTTATAATCAATGAAAATACATAATGATCAGCCAATGCAACAGCACAACAAATTCCATATGGAACATCTATTGACTACAAAAAGTCCAAAGACCTGAACAAAGTAGCAAAAGCTGCATACAGGATTTTAAATATTATTCTAAAAAATCCTGTGGAGCTCCCTGTAAGAGAAAATATTTCCTCAAGAAGAGTCTTTATAATTTTTCCTGAAATTCCAGACTTTTTGCATTAAACCATGGAGAATGAAGACCATGGAAAGAAACCCTGCTCTTTTTCATGAAAGCTGCTGCTTAAGTGAGAGGTTTTCCCTTTCCTCTCTCTTATACATCTAAACAAAAACAAATTATTACATTTATTCATATAGTGTCCTAAGTTGTCTTCAGAAACCATTTTGAAGAGTATATTTCATGTATAGGAACCATGCTATTCATTATTCTGGAAAAAAAAAAAAAGAGCAACACAGGAAGGTACCCAGATGCAGGGAGAAAGTCTGAAAATAGTTTCTAATTTCTTCTCATGCTGAGAGCAGCCGGTGGGTAGGAAATGAAGCCCTGAACCACTCCCTTTCCCACCTCATTCTCCTCTTCCTTCCCAACAGTGATCCCTCTCTCTGGTTTTCTATCAGTTTTCTGGTTTTCTGCTCCTTTGCCACTATTAACTCATCTTTTCCTGACTTCACCATCCTTTCATTCCCAGGAGGATAAGGTACACATGTGACTCAACATGAACACAACAGTGACTCAGTTCATTCCCTAGTGCAGTGCATCCCCTGTCCCTGCCAAGTGAGCCCCTCAGAAGGATACAGGACACCCAGTCCTCACCCAGCTAAGCTACAGCACAGTTATTCTTGGTTTGCTATTTTTCTATCATTTCTCAGCCCAAGGACAAGTCAGCACCTACAGAAGCCTATGGACATTTCAGTCCTGTGGGTGTCTGAGAGCACAAGCAGGAGCAGGGCATCTGACATTGCGACAGAGCAGAGGCAAAAAGTGCCCCAGACGTTTTCCATCCCCCTTTGGGGCTGAGCTGCTTCTCTGGGGAGGGCTGTAACCATACTGGATGACTTTCTTATGTGCCCTGTATGTGCTCAGTCCAAACTCTTTTAATTTTTTTCTAAATCAATTATTCCAGCATTACCCTGGAAAAATGATGCTCAGCACCTTAATGTAACTTGAGCAAACAGTCTTGAAACACTCTTAATAACCAGCCAATTCACAATCAAATCTTTCATTCTGAGAAGCAGACCGAGGTTGTTTGGGTATTTTCCTGGAGTTGCGTTATACGGCTGTATTTTCACAAAAGCTATTAATTATTGTCCGTTTCTGTAACGGCACACTGCGAGGCACTTCCACAGCTGCCCTCCCTTTCCCCAGCTCAGGCACAATTTCCTGAGTTAGAGAGTAAACAGAATTACACTGTACAGAATAATCCAAGCAGTCTCTAATGGGGCAGTGCGGGCTTTCTACCGCTCCGTCAGTGTTGCAGGGACCTGCGGAGCAGCGCTGTGATGTTGCAGTTTATGCAGCTAATGGTCCCCAGCCTCCCCAGCCTCGAAGTGAATAATGTGACTGGCTTGCCACTAGGCAGATGGAGACTTTGCTAGGCTTGTTTGATGGTAAATGAAGACTTTTTTTATTTGCTCCAAGGAGCTTGGCACAGGAAACCCCCAAATCCTACGATAATAAATCTTCTATTTATCTTTTAAATTCTGGAGCAAAATAAAAACCATTAGGCACCCACAGTCATGGGCTGAATTCTATATTTTCCTAGCTTGCTGCAACCCTCTGGCATAAAAAGATTAAGCTTTATGAAGCAAAAAAAATAACTTCTCAGTGTAAAAATAACAGCCTCGTTGCCTTGTATGGGGCGCTGTATTATTGTATTACACAACAAAATGGCAGGAGCACTTAGAAATTGCAAAGACAGGCATAATCCAGAAACCTGCATCTGATCCAACCTGATTGTTTGCACACTATCAGGCATGTGCACTTAATCTGAAGAGCAAACATGATCCAGCTATGGCATAAAATGATCACCCAGGTATTACCCTCATTGTCATGATTGTTTGACTCCTGCAGACTGACACGGTATTGAAGCAGACAAAAAAGGAATCCCCCCACATAAGTCAGAATTATTCCAATCCTGACTGTTGTGCTGAGGAGGAGGCTACTTTCTGGCTATCACTGCCTGCTTGGGGTATCTCAGAGCAGAAATCAAGGGAGAGGTTGAGATCTCCACGGCGATTACACATTCTTAATGCCACTGAAAATAAGGTCACAGGAGCTGCACCCATATAGTCCTTTGAAATGCAGATAGTTGGCATGTCAAAGAATCAGGCCCTCCTTTAGCAATGTGCTTCCACACAGCCTTCACGCTAGGATACATGAACTAAAAGTTTGGTACTGCCAATCCCAGCTCTTGCATGGTATTTAGTTACAAGTTAAGGCAGCAGCAGAGTCCAGCACAACCTCAAAGCTGAAGTTTGCTTTTTAAAAAAGCCAATGGGACTGTTTCCATTAAGTCTGAGAGGGTATAAGGGAAAACTCAACAGGTCTTCTGCTATTTTTTCACCCTGGCGAGAAAGGGTACTTAAAGCAGAATTAAAATTAATTTGCATTTTTTCTGTGCAAAATGCAAAGCTGAAAGAGGGTGCTGACAGGGCAGAACTGGGATAATTTCTTCATCAGACAATGTGATACTTGTAAAAGTTATTAAATGTGATTACAATAGCACCTATGAACATTTAATAACTGACCTTTCAATAGGATCCCTAGAGCAGGATTGAGGAAAATGCAGTGTGACAATTAGGTGAAAAAAACACCTATCTTTGAATCTCTCCACGTATTCCCAAGGTCCCTTCTTCTTCAGCAAACTCAGATTTACAGAACTGATCTACAGGCATTTCAGGGGAAAACCAAGAAGAACCTATTTTTAAAGCCTCTCTAACCTACACATCATATGCCCCTTACATTTCTAAATGTTACAAAACATTCTCATTGGAATTATTTTCTCTGCATAGGCATTCACACAGATGTTGGTATCATTAGAAAGCAGCACTTCTGGTATCTTATTTAGGGATACTGCTACTACTAGTGCAGCTTCTTAGAAAGTCTGTGATGCAGAGTTCTTCACTCTTATTAAAAACAAAGTCACTCCGGTGTCTTCAATTTTCTCCTTGGTTTGGGGGGAGATTTCTGATCAGGACTTCTCTATTTCCTGAAGCTCCTAAAAGCTGAAGCTTAGGTTTGTTAATTCATTGGTCATGGAAAAATGTCAGTGTTAGCCAAGAGGGCCTCCAGTCCCTGAGTGAAGTTGAAGAACTGTAAGTCATTCATAATTATTCTGTGTGCCCTGGCCCACTGATTTTAAAACAATTTTTGCTGTGGCTGCATTCATATAAGTGTGCTGATTATTAATACGATTTGTGTCAGCTTTTAACCAGTTGGTTAAGTACTCTTTAGAAACTCTGAATTGGTTCTATTAAAGGTGGTTGGCAATAATTTCTTCCCAAGCTCCTTTCCAAGAGCTACAGGTGGACATAGCTGAAAATGTCCATTTTAACAATACTGGAAGATTTCTTTCCCAAAAAGCAAAAGCATTGAGAAGAATGAACAGGTGCAGTGGCAGTGAAATGAAGCCATCTACTACAACAGGGACTGAGTTCTCTCATGTAAGAGTTTAGCTGAACTTCTTTCTTAATTTTATATATATAGATATATAGATATATAGATATATAGATATATAGATATATAGATATATAGATATATAGATATAAAAGTAGCCAAGAAAATCCGGCTTAGAAGAAATGAAAACTTCATTAAATCCTGCAGAATTTGCCAAAGAACTTCGACTTTCAGAAAAAGAAGAATTGGGAAGCAGTTTTGAATGTCAAAATGCTTGATTTAAGTATTAATATAAATAAAAATGCCTTACTCTTAAATTGCTAATTCGTTCTATGATTTATTTTAAAACTACTTTTTAATTAATTGAAACAAGGAGATTGGGATCTGTTTCTAAGATGGTTGCACAACTTAAAAACATTAGGTAGTTTGATGATACAAAAATAAATACTTAAAAACTGGCCAAACCCTAAGTTTTCCTGATTCCCCATAAAATTTAAAAAAAAAAAAAAAAAAAAAGAAAGAAAGAAAACAAAAAGAAAAAGAAGCTTTTACTAAGCTAAATCTAAGTGAATCCTCACCATCTTCACTTTATTTTCTGCTGGGTCCCAAAATGAAAATCCTCCTTTGACCTCCTCCATTGCTGCAAATCAGTTCGTGCTGGCCTCAGCCACTCGCTAGGTGAATCCTTCCCTCTAACAGCTGCAAGGCTGCATTTGCAAACACACAGCCAACGTTGGACAACCCACTGTCACAGGGGTCTGACTCAGGCAATCATTTCACCATCTTCACAATACTCTCAGATCAATAGCTCAATTAAGCAAAGGGTATATGAAAATATTGCTGTAAATATTATTGTAACAAGTGCTTTTACCACTTCTTGGACTGATTTACTGATTCATTGTTTCCTGACCTTGAAGAATATGCAATTAAAAAGTGCCCCCAGGACGCAAATTGCTACTAGAATTTCAATTGGCACAGATTTCCTCTCCGTTTTAAAAATTCTCAATCTGCTTTTAAAGATATTTCAATTTAATTTTACCGTACCACTATGTTATCTTTCCCTAGCACTTCTCACCAGAGCACGCTACAGCCTCTAACACAGGAAATGCAATGAGGTTGTATTTTGAGACAGCAGATGTTTCACAGGTGTAAATGTTGCAATCATAACCTATTTTCAATGGCATTGGAAATAAGCAGCAGAGAGCTGCAACTTTGGGATATTTTCCCTCTGGAAACAAAAATGCCTCAGCACTGCTGCACAGTATTCTCTACCTGAGGAAACTGTAGTTTGAATAAAAAGCTATAGAAGCAAAATCTTTCAATGTCCTGCTCTGGACAGTATTATGAACTGGAGAACTGGGAAGAACCCACTCGCCTGCATTTTCCCTACACCCAGGCGCCCACTGCTGCTCTTCCCAATAGAGCCACACAGCTCCCAGGCTGACAGACACTGCCCATATGTGTGTACACCCACAATGCCTTTTCTGTCAGGATTCAAACAGAACGTCCCATCCCATTACTGCAAAGGAATTGCACTATTTAGGAGGATGTCAGAGAACTAAGAGTTAGCATAAAATCCTATAACTCCATCAATGGGCACACTCAGAGTCTCTGGGAAACTCTGTTGATCTCTGAAACGTTGTCAGGTTTAGAAAATTTAAGTTTTTTTCAGTGAATCTGATTTTTTGTCACCAGTGTAAACTACAGATCTCAGTATGGACCCTTGGGGTGATTTAGCTCACACTTGAATGGATTTAACTAATTTTACAAAAAGGACAGTGAAAATGCCATCTAGTCCTGTCCCAGTATATTCAGGAAATTTTCTATACTCTCAGACTGATTTTGGTGCATTATTTAAACTATTGTAACCTTATTAGTCTAGATCAAAAGGCAGGAAAAAGAAACTTTGGGAAAAAAAGTTCTCATCCTTGAAGACTTAAGACTGGAAGCAAAGATTCATTCAGGAATCCAGCGGATCTGTGTGAATAGAAGTGACTCAAATGGCACCGACTGTGTTGTAAAACAATGTAAATGCTCTTTCCTGAATGCAGCGCTCTTGGAAGGCATCTTTCAACTTCTCCATCTGAAAAAAGCATCAGTTTTCCTTAAAGACAGATACGGATAAGGCAGGACACTTCTGCCTGAGGAGAGGCTAGCTGGGCTGATATTCGATATAAGTGCTCCGTCCCAAATGGGAGGAGGGAGAAGTGATTGATGGTTCGTAAGGAATTACTTGACTTTTGCTTGTAACAGAAGCTTTTCGGATTCTCCCGAAGTTCTTGTCAAAGACAAGAAACATCTTTTGAAACAGCAGCTTTCCCCTTACCAGCAGATGGAATAAACCTGTGTAAAAAATGCTGCAGATTTAAAATACGTGTAAAAGAAAGGAAGAAGTTGTTTGACACGCTGCCTTTTTCTAATGCTCTGCTGCTCTGCTGCTCTGTTGCTCTGTAAGGTTTGTCTCTATTATTCTATTACCTGCCCTCTTAATACAGCGTGAGTAATTCACCTCTCTGCAGGAAGAGTTTCACAAAGCCAGCAGCAGGAGTTCCCCAATTCAGGAAGACGCATATCGCAGCAGGGACAAATCCTTCTCGCTCCCTGTCTCCTCGGGCTCCAAGGTCAGAGTTGTATGAACTTGACTAAGACAACCCTTTCCCGAGCCCCCACAGAGCTCGACTCTCCTGGCTCTCATCTGGACAGCTCCATCTGCCTCCTGCAATTGTCTCCTCTGGGAAAGATGAGAGCTTTAGCTCTGCTGCTGGAGTATGGGGGGAACCGAGGTATTAGGAGGGGCAGATTTTCGCGTTTCCTTCCACCGTGTACACAAGGGACCAACGGGCCTGAGCTCTGTGTCCCTTCTTAAAGAGGCAAACCGATGACCCAACAGGTGGAATGAATTCATACACTCCCAGTCACGCACAAATTCGTTAGAAAAACTTCTCATCAATAACTCCCAGTCCCAAGGCAAAGGCAAAGCTGACTCTCTGCCTTACATCTCGTTGCCACGGAGCATTGCTCATCTGCGAGCCTCAAGGACCGTGCTAAGGACGATAGATACCAACGTGCTCTACTTCGGGGAAGAGACGAGAAAAAGTGCTCTGCCAGCTCTTGAAATCCTAGCCGCAATCCACCGAGCGCTCAAACAAAAGCTGAAGTGAGAAACCGAATTAAGTCATTCCCTTTTCGCGGGTTTAGCAGCCGCTGCTCGAAGAACGGAATTCATCAATGTGAGCATTCAGAAGTAAGGGTATTAGGAAAAAAAAAAAAAGTAGAAGGGTCAATCGCATTTTCTCCTGCTCTTAAAATCTCTTTACCTCTCCGGAGGGTGGGCGGGCTGCGTGGCTCCCGCACCCCCGCCGGCGGAGGGGGTTTGCCCGTGGGCAAGGAGGAGCAGGAACCCCGTGGCGGAGCGGGGTTGGGATGGACATCGATGCAACCTCCCGGCAGACACAGGAGAACAGCACGCCGCGCTAAAAGAGCTGAAAGTTTTACTCTTGTCAACCACCGATAAGGCTTTGTCAAGCTCCCGGATCTTAATCTTATGGATAAGCATATGTAATAAACACATTGTGGGTCTTAAAATGCGAGCCGTGTTTTTTCTCTCTTTGCAGAGGCTCGCAGTAGTTAACCAGCGTAGATTCCGATAAAGACAGGGAACGAATAATTAAACTCTCAACAATGCCTTGTTTTCTATTGTTTAATTTGTTGTTTGGGGGTTGTTTGCTTGTTTTCAGGTGAATTTGAGTTTAGGGGTTTTTTTGACCTATAAGTGCACTTCTAACGTATGCAACCAAAAATTCCGATGGGATGGACGTGTGATGCAAGGACTGCGCTGGTAGTAAAATTCGTTTATAAAATCGCTAGTGCGTTTCTTTGTGAGGAAAAGGACGGCCCCAAAGCCGAATAAGTCTATCTATTTAGCCACCGCACGGTTTTGTTCTGCCTCCAAAGCGCCTGTGCTCGTCTCGCCGTGAAGAGACCCTGACCGCTTAAAGGAGCAGCCGTGTTTCTGTGAAGGCAAACGCGTCCACGGAGACACGTTCCACTCACCCACCCCAAAAATATAAAGAAGTCTTGGACTTTCGACGAGTAAAGGAGCGCGCTCGGCTCTGCGTCGGTCTGTTCCTGCGCCCTTGGGGTGGCGAAGGGACGGGCCGACCAACGCCACGGCCGTAAACGACGGTAAACAATATATACATCGAGGGAGGCAACGCCTGGGGCCCCCGTGACCTTTCCGCTGTTCAGGTTAAATCTATAAATACCCAGAAGACATCCGAGCCCATTGTTTTGCTGCCCTCTGAAACTGAACCTGCCAAGGGGACGGAGGGGCGTCCCGCCACCCTCCTCCTCCTCCTCCTCTGGCCTCTCGGCGGCGAGAACTGAGTGCCGCGGGAGGATGCGGGAGCGCGGCCGTGGGAGGTGGCGGAGCAGCGTGGGAGGCTTCCCGGAGCCCCTGGGCGAGCTCTGCCTCCCCCGGCCCGGCCGCGGCCCCACGCGCGGTGAGCCCCGATTGCACGGGGTGGCGGAGA
Organism: Oreocharis arfaki; assembly: GCA_013398015.1. NCBI lineage: Eukaryota > Metazoa > Chordata > Aves > Passeriformes > Paramythiidae > Oreocharis > Oreocharis arfaki. Next base: position 494,249 of record VZRR01009218.1, read on the forward strand.
GAAGGTGAGAGCCCCTGTAATCTCGAATTCCTTTTCACAGCTTCGTGATTGAACACGCACGTGATTAAAACCCAGATTTATCCCCCTTTTAAATGAGTCTCGTAAAGAAAGCACATTAACTCTGGCGACGAGATTCATGGCTGAGACATAAATAACTCAGATGCTCAGGAGATATTTTTTACAAACCTGGGGGATTTATCCGCTTGCTTTTCTCACCTTTGCCCACGCCACACCCCGACCCTCCACCTCCCAGCCTGCCACCTCGCTTGTCCCGGGAAGATGCGGCCCCGGAGGGAGGGGAGGTCTCTCGGGGAGACACGGTCTCGCCAATATCATCACCGAAGAGTTTGGGCACGTCTGTAAGATGGCACGTAAGAGTTCAGGGGTCCCGCCAAAACGGGAAAACAAGAAGCACTGCCTCCCAGGCACCCCCGAAGGCTGTAGTTTGTGCACGTCCAGCACAGATCCGCACTGCCACCTCCCCTCCTCACCCCGTGTCCCGCGCGTGGGAGAATCTTCATACCCGCCTGCCCGGAAAAGATCTGGGAAAAGGAGAGCGAAGCCTTATTCTACTCGTGGCCGCGTTTAGCTCCCCGCGGTGAATGGTTTTCAGACCCTCCCGCGCTGAAATAGAGGCAATTTAAGCGAAAATGTCGATAAATGGGGCTAAACCGATTTACGTTATCCCACGAAAATCACGACACAATTTCCCAGAACGTACTGCACTGGTTGCGGCCTCTCCGCAAGCACCCCCGTACCAGCAACACCGCCAGCAGAAGGAACAGCCCGTCGCTACTCGGGGGCAGCGGCTTTGAGTGCTGAACCTTTGGGACGCTATAAAAATTCCCTTTTCTAATTTTTTTTTCTATATCGCTGGAGATTTGGCAAGTTTAAAATACGTTAGGTGTAAAGTTTGTTCTTAATTAGGTCTTGTAAAGATGGAATTTGGTGGTCATTATAAAGGCACTAATCAATTTTCACCCAGCAGCAAAAGTACACCGCGGAGGAATTAGGTTTAATGAAGTGACTGTGCAAATTACAGTCGCGGACTTTATTTAAAGTCTATCAACCTCCTAGAAATGATTTCTCAAACTGTTCTTGATTTCCTTTGCTTTATGAAAAACATCACGTTTACTTTCTGAGGTTTCAGGCATTAGCTGCCGTTCTCTCCCGCTCTCGAATCTGGCGCAGGGAGAGTTTTCCAGTTTTCCAATTCGAATTCACGGAGAAATGGGCAAATTAAACTTTCAGACCGTAAAAAATACATATCCCATTGCGGCCAAAAATTTATGAAAAACTCTTCAAAAAAAAAGAAAAACGGTTCTAATACAAAAAAGAAGACTGATGCACAGATACGCTCTGGTATCAGGAAGTGGGTTTTTGTCTTTGGTCCCATATTTATTCTTTTGAACGGGGAAGCCTCTGAAACTGTAAACTGTTTTTTGACTGGTTGATCGCTGCTGTCCCCTCTCCTTTGTGCCCGTCCTCCGCTGAGAGACGCGACCCTGGCAGCAGATTTTACCTACTTCTCCTTAGGATCCGCACTGGGGAAGGCTGCTGCTGCTAAAAGCAAATTGAAATGCGGTTCCTTGAGAGCGTAGAGGGGCGAGGTCTCCATGGTGTTTAGCTCCCTTCAAAAATACTTTAAATATATATATATATTTTACAGCAAATACGTTTAATCCCTCGATCTATAATTCTTTTTTTCTTTTTTTCCCCCCGCCTTTCGTTTTTGCTTTGTTTCGTTGGTTTGGTTGCTTGTTTGTTTGTTTGTTTGTTTGTTTGTTTTACTCGGAGTTTTTGGCAGCGTATGCTTATTGATAGCTCAGGAGATGTCAGGTAAAATAAATAAAAACAAAATTTAAAAGGTATTTGCTGCTCCAAGTGCAGCCGAATGGACTTGGCAGGAGAGAAGGATATTTCTGTCTTTTTTCTTAGGGGTTGCGCTAAGAAATAGTTTGACCTTTTGCCGCATCTGAACATTAAAAGCAAACAGAAGTCACCTAAAATTTTCTTTCTCCCCACACTATAATTGTGAGAGCGGCGCCGCTCCCTCCGTCCCTTGTTAAGGCTCTGGGGAGCGGAGCGTGGGGACGGCGAGAAGGGCGCGGGGGCAGCTCGGGGAGCGGGGCCCAGCGCGTTTTCACCCTCGGGGTCGTCGCGGGTCCGCGGCTGCTTTTGCGGGCCCGTCGTTTTAGGCCGAAGTGAAACGGCCGAGGGGACAAGAGGAGACCGAGAGTTTGGCTTCTGCCAAATGATAGCTGCGAGCTACCGGATCCCTTTTAAACAGAAATAAACAAACAAGCATTTAAAATTAAAAGTACAGACACCGGGAGGGAAGCGTTGCGCTCCCTCTCCCCTAACCCCGTCCCGCCGGCCTTGGGGCGGCGGGCCCGGCTCTGCTCCACGCGCCGCGGCTCCCGGGAGATGCCAGGCTCGGGAGCGGGGCCGGACTCTTCCGACTGCCTCTCGCCCGCTGAGGTCCTTTGCCCTGCCTAGAGCATTTTCCCTCCAGAGAGGGGAGGTTCCCCTCCGCGTCTCCCCGCGCCTCCGCTGCGGCTTGGGAGCTCCGTCCCAGGAGCGGAGCGAGGCCGCGCCGCAGGGACCCAGCGGGTCCGATCCCGGGAGAAGGATCCCGAGCTGCGGGGGTATATAGCGGGTCCTCATCTCTCCGAGGAGCCGGCGACCCTCGCCTCGGAGCAGCGCTGATCCTGGATGCCCACCTAATTCTCCTACACCGAAACCTCCGCTTAGGGCGGCACTGTCTCCACGGGGAAGACACAGGGGCTGGCCGGTGACTCGGAAAAGAGGAGAGGGGTGCATCTTGCACCCCACTCCTTTGCCCCCGACCCACCCGGCAACTCCAGGATCCGGGCTCCGGAAATTCTGGGGCAAAACGAAACGCGTGTCCCGAGACACGGGGAAGGACTATCGCGATAGACAGGCACGGAGAGGAAGGAGAGAGGGAGAAAAAGGAAGCAGAGGGAACACGCTGTCCCTCACGGGAGATCATGGAGCTAGGGGAGGGGGGAAGAGACACAGCGAGTAAGAGAAAGTCCCCGTAAACTGAAAGCAAAACAAAACAACAAAAAAAAATCAAAACAAAAAAATAACCCAAGAAATCTCCGCAAAATTTCCGCTTCTTTTTTTCTGTACTCCCAGTCTCGGATGTTTTCCGGGACGCGCTGCCCTGCGGGCAGCTCCCGGCAGGATTCAGGGCGGGCGGCTGGGAGGGAGCGGGGCAGAAGGGGGGATCCCGAAGAGAAAGGAGTCGCACTAACCGGGGTTGAGGTCCAGGCACTGAGTCGGGTCTTCATTGTCCCCCAGCTGGCCATTGGGGCTGAGGCTTTCCATGGACAAATCCAGCCCCTTGTCCTCCCAGTCTCGCAGTTTCCTCTTTTTATTTGTCCCGATCAAGGCTTCTACCGAGAAAGCGTGCGCTCGGGAGCTGAGGGCCACCGCCGATCTTCGCCTCTCACTCATCTTATCCCCCGGCCCAGACCCTTGGGCAGAGGAGAGACCAGTGGCTGGGAGCACACAGCTCGGGGATCAGAGGCAGAGCCTCTTGCCTCTTTCTCCCCCCCCACCCCTCCCCAGCTGCACCCCCAGAAGAACCAGCCCTCAGTCTCCTGAAGGCACTACATGAGGCTGCAGATACTCCGCAGGCAGAGCCAGGAGGGTGTGCTCAGCCCAGGTCCCAGCACTTGCTCAGAGGGGCTGCAGGCTGGGTTTCTTTTTT